>JANEYF010000032.1:0-120000 GCA_029963845.1 Rhamnusium bicolor | reverse complement strand
CACATACATACAAACATACACACATGTATGTACACATATATATGTACATACATACATACACATACACACATACATACACATACACACATACATACAAAAATACATTTGTATTCTTATTAAAAAATAAAAATCCATTTTGAAAATTTCACAAAAAAATTCGAAACTATTTAAGTAAAAATAATACAAGTAATCATAAATTCCATAATTCAAAAAGAAACTAAATATTTTAAAATTTGATCTTTTAAAAAGATTTTCACCCTTTCCTTTTTATCCATGACATTACTGAATTTTTTATATTTATGATTATTTGTGTGATCCTTCACACTCCTGGGCAATACATTATATAGTTTTACACCAATATATCCAAAATATCTTTGCCCTATGGTTTTGATCATTTTATCAGTTTTCAATTGTCTTATTTCTCTAGATCTAGTATTATAATTGAGAGGCATATGCAAAGTTATTTCTGAATTTATATTGGTGTATTAGGTAACTGTAATAATACAGTTGTTATTTAATCTTTTCAGCCGACGATATTTCTATTACTTTGTTCCCTTCTAGAATTTTTATTGTATCAAAATTAGGAAGATTGCAAGATAATGATGTTATTGGTGGTATGTAGTAGTAGTAGTAGCTACTTATTTTACTAGGCAAGTAGGCCACAATGGGCCCTCTTTACCTAGGGACCTACAGTTTAGCGTGGACTCCGAACCACGGTCTTCGACTGTCAACTAACCCACCGCCTGGGCCTGCCCGCGTGCACCGCTAGCAGAGTAGCAAACCTCCTGGGTAGGTCTCTTCGACCCTCCACCCGGGCTCGCCTCTCCGCCTACATCAGGCTAGCGGCCTTCCCGGGATTGTCTGTTGACAGCCTACCGACTGTTAGACGAGCTATTGTTCATCCATCCAATTGCCGAACTCGATCAGTGCTGCTTAACTTCACTGATCGAATATCGGAAATTAAACGGATGTCCATTAGGGTGGAGTGAAACAAGAAGCGAAAAATATTTATTTTATTTTCGAAACGTAATAGTGCGGAAAAGTTGCTAATTTATGAATGATTAACGGGCAATTTTTTTTATTTTTTTTTTAAATGTCATCTTCAGGGCTCTACACCTACTTATATTTTCCCATATAATCTTTTATGTTTTAAAATGTATTTTAATGAAACGGAATCGATATATAAATGAAATGCAAGCATTTTTGCAAATATTTTAATATTAAAAACGAACATTAAACAATTTAAACATGTTTTGTTTATAAATGAAGAACGATACAACTTAACAATATAACCTAAAAGAGCAAACCAAGATAAAAATGTAACATTTTTTAAAAACTTATAAAAAAAGTCATAAAATTCATGCATTGTATTCCGCCTTAGTGTTAAATCGAGGTAGTATGCTTCTAGAATGAATCCTTGCACGAATGAATCCATCTCTAGAGTCATGACCAAGAACAGAATTGGAAGCTTCTGTTACAACCTTAACACACCTTTCTACTGCCTGAGTATGACAGGGAAAGGACGAAAAATCTACCGGACAAGTTCCTGCATTGTTTATAAATTCCCTGATATCTTCATCAGTTGCAGTACTTAAAAGAGGTGGTGTTGTAACTGAGCAATTTTGCCAATCAATAAGTTCATAATATTCATTGGCATTGAAATCTAATTCTGGAATAACAAATTCCCTTACGTCCGTAGATATATTTGTTCGCGCCTTCAATATTCTTCGTAAGCCAAGTTGTCTTATGGCAGGACGAGCATCAGAAATCATTGCTAGGAGAAGGTTTTCAGGATGACAAAAATATGCATTTCTTTTGATAACAGGATCGATGACTGCCTTCAATTCGTCGTTCAAGTAGCGTGACAACTGTATCATTTTGAAGACATGTCTTCCTCCGTCACTACATGATGGTTTTCTTTTAATGTCAAACCACACTGTCGCATAAACTTTTACAACAAATTCAGCGATAGATCTTAAATTTGTGGACGGACTTGCACTTCCAATGTAAAGGCGCAATATACGATTTGCCTTTGTAAGCCATCGTGCGTGTGATAATTTACCTGGATTACGAGATGCTAGATCTAATGAACAGTTTCCACTTGAAACTGAATTGCAGATTTCGTAAAGGTACTTTTGATCAGTGCTAAGATTGCTGATCGCTGCTGCTTCCAATTCTGGCAAGGTGCTACCAATAGGAACAAATTTCACAACAGGTAATTTTTCGCAAGACTCTAACATCTTTCCTATAGTTCCGGAGTATTCACGAGGTCCTGAAGTTTCTCCGTCAAGGTATTCGAAAATATGATGAAGGGGCAGTTCATTCATATGTAACTGACATATCATCCACTGCAGAGGATGTTTTAGTTTTAGTTCTAAAAGCCGCAAAACCCCATGCTACTGCTAAAAGATTCTTTGTACTGATGTCATGTTCTTGGAGAAAATTAACTATAGATATTGCAATGTGTTTCCCCGTACCCGACGTTGGTGTAATATGACCCAGATATTTAGAACCTGGTTCTTCAAGCAGCGATATGTGTTCTTCGGTTATTATTCTGCGATGAAATTTGTTTTTAATTTTTTCTTGGTACAGCGTTTTATCCTTTCTGCCATCGAAGTGTAATCCTCTAATTTCTGCAGTAGATTTTTGGAATTCATTTTGTAAATGTAATCGGTTTTTTTGACGTGCTCTTCGGACTTTACTTCGGTCAATAACTGAAGAGGATTTTTCTTTCGAAATAAGTCCCAGATCTTGCAATACAGCAGATGCTAGCGCTGCTGCAGAACGGTCCGAAATGCCAAATTGATCAGAAATACGCGCTAGATTGGGAATAGGCAATCTCATTTGCTGGCTGGTGCTGCAACCGGATGTTGATGGAAGCTCAGGTTTAGCTTTTTGTTTTTCCGTAAAATCGTCAAGCTCTAGTGACATCTCAGAATCAGATGAAAAATAAATATTGTCTCCCTCGAATTTCTCAATGTTCTCATTCTCTACATCAAACTTGAAATTAGTGTGACCTTCGAAGTGACCGTATTCTTTTTCTTTTGCAATTCTCACATAGTCCTTGTTTTTTCTTTCTTCTTTAGCTTTTAATTTATTTGTTTCAATAGCGTCAACTTTTCCAATGACAAATTTTCTTTCAGATCGTTGATCTTGCATAAATTCTTGCTCTAAAGCTGGTATTGTGTGTTTTTTGTCGCAGACACATGAATCAAATGAGACACATTTACACGCAGCAACATCAAACAATTTTTTCGAATCACCCTTAAATTTCTCCACTTTCAAATTATAATTGTCATTTCGTTTCATCTTAGGATATCTAATAAGGCTCTGGTACTTACTCAGGATTTTTCGAATCAATTGTATAATACGATTTCTTGATAATTTGGGAATTGAAGCTTTTTCCCAGATGACCTCGATTTCATTGGCAAGCATTTGAGCAATTTCTAAAATACTAGGGTCTTTACCAGAGCTCATAACCTTTAGTTCATTTCTAATAAGCAGATATCGCTTCATAACATCTTCAACTGTTGGCAAAACATTAGAGGGTAGTTCTGCAGGTGCACCAAATATAGGGCAACCCCTAGTGCTCCTAGTGTCCTTCACTGACAAATTCATTACGTCCCAATATATGATATACGACAACGATCTTACTTCGCGACTATCAAACGTGGACTGAGTAAATTTAGGGCAGAAGTAATATATTTGTCGAGCATAAAACGATTAGAAACTGGTTTCAACTGGTTTAAAAAAGGTTTTATGGTTTTTATTTAGCATTTTATGACTTTATTTAACAATGTAAGTTTGTGATGAAATACGTTGCATTATTTACAAGAATTTGTTGCCTATTTTTTTTTATTTCGATGGAAGGTAGAGCCCTGAAAAGATATTTATTTTTAACTGAGATTTTAGGAAATAGCGTACTATAAGTAAAGACAACATTTGGTACGTATTACAAATAAAAAAAATATAATCGAATTTTTTTTCGTTTTTCTCATTTTTTGATGGAAAGTAGAGCCCTGAAGGAATTTTTTTTTCAACTGAAATTTTAGGAAATACGGTACTATAGGTAAAGGCAACTTTTCATAGGTATTACACGTCAAAAAATAATAACGAATTTTTTCGCTCCACACTAATGTCCATACCTCATCCCATTGGTATGTAGTAAGTTTTTTTGTAATTAACAATTAGTATTTAACTGTAAAGTATTTTTTAATTTGTTTCAGTTCCTTTTTTAACTGCAGATTTCAACATTTCCCAAGTTTCATTTTCATAAAAAATTGCTGTATATCTGCGAAAGATATTTGTCCTGCAGAATTCTGAGTAAGTATATCGTTCATGTATATTATAAAGAGTACGGATCCCAGAACTGTTCCCTGAGGTACACCGAAAGTTACAATTTCATAGTCACTTTCAGTATTATCAATTCTAACATACTGCTTCCTATTTTGTACGTAGTTTTTAAACAGATCGAGTACTACACCCCTAAACCCCATATATGTTTCAATTTGCAAAGCAGTTGGTCATGAGATAATATCAAATGCCTTCGCTAGATCCAGAAAGACACATAACTAAGGCTTTGATTGGTCTATTGCGTTATACATATACGATACAAGTGTAGCAGTCGCATCATTTGTAAACTTTTTTTCTTGAAACCCGTATTGAGAATCTGATATAAGATTATACTTTTGCAAATATTTTACTACACTAACTTTGATAATTTTTTCCAATAATTTACCGAAATTTGAAATAAGTGAAATAGGCCCGTAGTTTTCCATTAAATCTTTATCACCGCATTTAAATAAGGGTTTAACTATAGCCTCTTTAAAAGATGTTGAATATACACCGGTTTCTAGAACTTTATTATAAATATGACACAACGGTTTTGTTATATATTCTTCAAGGTCTCTAATTACTCTGGATGATAGAGAGAACTTTACATAATAGAAAAACTGGACTAAATAGGATGACAAAACAAAATGGAGCAGTCTTCAAGTAGTAGACACGAGTTGTAAGAAATAACAAAAAAAAGCAGAGTAAAAAATTTATGTTTATCGACGGCGGAACAACAATCGAAGTGTCGACATAAGTAATAGATAAACAGTTTTAGGCGCCTTTGTTATAACGCCGCAACACCGTTAACAAACTATCTCCATCAGTGAAACATTATCATTAGAGAGAACTTCAAGCACGCAAATCCTTCTATTTTAAATTCGTCTTTCAATCTGCAATTTTCAAAAAAGCGTAACTTTTATAAAAAGTAATATTTTTTGACGAAATTTGAAACCTGGCAACATACTCTCCACCTGATTCTGGGAAAAAAAATGGTTTTGCAAATATTTTACAAATTGTCTAAAAAATAACCTCGGAGTTGCTTAATTTTTTGTAACTTTTTTTCTCAAATTTCAGTCGAAATTTTTTCTCTGCAAAACTTTATCGCTTGGGTCCCATGCTCAAATACTAAGATATGACTAACTTAAATTTCACCAACCGCTATTGCCTACTCATATGCTTTTGTTTTTTGTTTGAATAAAACCATTAATCACTTTTTTATATTTCTCCTAAAACATTATTTTTTATGAAAATCACCAAGATTTAAAAAAATTCCAAATGAAATTCTGTATGATCTCAAAATGACTTTCAAATTAAGTAATAAAAATATAAAAAATTCGGTCATAATTCTAGGAGGGACTCACCCCGAATGACCCCTTGCGGCATTTCAATTACTTTCAAATTAATACTGAAGCTCTCCAATGTGCTTTCGTTGTGTGGCCAATTGGAACATGGTACCTCAAATAGATTCCAAGTGGTAAATTTGTTTCCGAAATTATTGGGTTTATCTCCTCAGAGGTGTAATTTTTTATATAGGTAAATTAGGTTAAATCCCCATATTTTGAACCAAACTATACTCAGTTACTCTATGTCCACGTATTTATGACACACCCTGTATAGACATCAATTTTATTTATTTTATGTTTTTAAAGTCAATTCTTACAAGCTTTGCAATATTCATAATTTAATCCATTGTTCATCTATAAAAAGTACGATTCAGGTGATTTTAATTTTTGTTTCAGTACACAGTGAAAACCTTACACAACTTCAAAAATTGGATACATTCATTGTTACTGACCCATACGTTTTGACCACTGGCCGCCGCTGCTTTTCTTATTATCTACTTTAAGTCTTTTAAATACCGCTTTGTCCCTGTATAAATCGCTTTACATTCTTTGTTACACACTACTGGACTTCTCTGAAACAATTCCATTTCAAGAACAGTCATTTAACTCTTAATGTGAAACCTAGATAAAAGAGGTGAATAAACCGGTTGCATATTATCTCCCTATGTGTATAGAATATATAAGTGATGGAGGTGAAAGTAGAATTAAGAATAGTATAATTAATAAACCACCTCGACCTTTCTTATGGTCATTACTCAAACCTTTGAATACTTTTATTATTTATCGAATTAACAATGTTGATCAATTTGTCCTGTCACAGGAATGCAACTAAACTTATATAATAACCAACTGCATAAGCCATTTATTTAATTATATACATGTAAGATTTCACAATGATACATAACGCGAACAATGGAATATCAGTAATATCACAAATATTACATTTTCCGTCATAATTTTGTTTATAATCAAAGATTCGTCCACGACTTTTTTGAAATGGTCCTGCTAACATTAGGAACTATACTCCGTTCACTCAAACTTTGCACCGTTAGCCAGCATAGAGAACATAGAGAACAAAATACACATTGATCCTTGGTGCAGACGGCCGGCAGATGTACACAAGTGCAAAGTTCCTATAGCGGTTCATTTTCATGTTTATTTTATTTCATATGCATCCGTCGTACTTGGATGTTTCACTCACTTAAGTCCAACCCAACACTGCAAAGTTCAAGTGAATATAGTTCAGTCGGAGTTGCCTACTGCAGTGTCTGAGTGCAAATTCGCTAATCGGAAAACTGTATATCATTGAATGCATCTTACAACAGTGTATAAATTCAAATGGACCAAAAAAAAATTATTTGGGCTTGTATGTTATTTTGACAGGTCTACTAGCCGCATATTTTTATCCCCTAATTGAATTAGGTGTCACAAATACCTAACAGATCTGTGACAAGCAGCAATTTTGCCACAGATTGTGTGCAATTTTTTAGTTGAGAGACACATCGAAGTACAAGATGATTAACGCTGTGCCAATAAAAACTCCCCGGTGAAATATTTAGGAAACTACTAAATATACTTGAGTTCTGTAAAAGCCCATTGATAGAACGTATAAATGGCTTTAGTTTTGATTACAAATAGTTTTTTAATATGTAGGGATAGATGGCGCTGCGCTACAGAGAATTTCTTGGATGACAGGAACTTAGAAATGTTATCTATGTTAAAGAGAATTTAATTTCAATTAGATTTCGTTATATGAAAAAAATTCGAAAATCCAACCGCTTTCGAGAAATTTGAGTTTAAAATATTCAATTTTTGAAAAACTAAAATCGCCTTAACTTCCTTACATTAAATTTTGACGATAGTTCGTTTGAAACTTTCTTGATAGAAAGATAGTGTGAATAATGTGGCAATAAAACTTTTTTTTTTACAACTTCAGGTTAAACCGGTAATTACATTTATTACAATTTTAAAAAATACAGGGACGGGCGTTTTAAAAATTAAGTACACTAAACCATTGATACCCAAAGTGGTCTATATCGACCCCCAGGGGTCGACTATGACCTGCAAGGGGTCCATGTCAGCGAAAATAAATTGGGGGTCCATGGGATGTAAATGGGGGTCCACGACAGTGGTTCTTATTTAAGCAGGTCGTGACTTAAATTTTGGCTTTCCATGAATAGAATAATCCACATACACAGATAGTACCTATTTACTTACATAAATTATAAAACTACCTATGAAGTAAAAATTTTTAAAACATAAATGTTCATGAAACGTGATGAAGAATTACATTAAAATTTAAGTTATTAGGTATATTTTCTGATATATGAAACTGTTTAAAAATTTTTATAAACCAGCAGTTGCTCGCAACTCTACCCGCGTGTTTTTTTAAGTTGTTCACACTATAGTTAGAAATTTAAATCTTTCAAAAACACATTTGAAGTTGATTCATTCGCAAAAATTCAATATTAGGTAAGCAGGGGATCTACCCAAAACCGAAAAACATGGCAAGTGGTCTACGAGACAAAAAAGTTTGGGGATCTCTGCACTAAACGACTTGAACAACACAAATAAACAAACCTATTCGGGGGACCATTGACAGGAGATGGCGTGCGATTATGATATTAAGTTTCACTTCTCAATAGAGGGTCGTTTCTGCGGGTTAAAATTTATTACACGACTGTGAAATTTAAATCTTGTTAGTTGAGAACTACCAGGAATGTGTTTTAAGTGACTTTTAGTGACTCAAGTGACCCCGTTAGAAGCCCTGATATATTTGTGGCAAGTATAGATCACTGAACTCTCTACATATGGAATGTGATGGCCCCCAAATAACTCATAAATGATTAATATTTCATAGATTCAATGGACGAGATTGAGTCTGATATTCGTTTGCTCTAGTTGTCAAAAACTTTCCTGCCAGATTACTATTCTGAATTAATAGAAGACATGCTCTCAAATTTTAATAAGCTTAACAGTAATATGAGCATCAAGATGCATTACCTTCACAACCACTTGGATCATTTCCCAGAAAACCTTGGCGATTTAAACGAAGAGCAATGAGAAAGATTTCTCCAGGACATGCAAACTATGGATAAGAGATAGACACTAGTGAAAGTGGGATACCCACATGATGGCATTATTACTGCTGAAACCTTCAGTTGGACTGACAGTTCTCACTCTAGAAAGTCATACAAAAGAAGCTTTCTTATGTGTTGATGATCATTTTATATACGCTTGGGTTGAAATAATCTGATTTTGTATTTTGTGTTAGTTGTAATAGTACTTATGTATTACAATAGATCAAAAATACATTTTTATAAAATAATAGTTATTTCGTTAAGGACTCCGAATTTTGATTGACAACTTTAAAAACGCCAAAATGTGTACTGACCAATAGTGATGAAACAACGAGGGCTGCCGCGCTTGAATTCACCACGAGAGGCGCTAGTGTAGGGTAAGGTCCATGTCACTGAACGTTAATGGCTTTTTAATGTGAATTTTTAGTAATTTTTATAAAAAATTAGCTGAAAAACATTTAACACAATGATGGCAGCAGGGGAAAGTAGTAATTTACTTGCTCAGTAGGAAAATTGTTGTACCTATCAGAGATGTCTTATGATTAAAGTTAGGTTATATCAAGCATGAGCATGATGAAAACAACGAATGTGTAGGATTAATACTTACGATTTTCTGTAGTAGAAACGTCAGGATTAAAATGTTTCTTACAAACACACGAATGTTTCGAAGGAGTTAAGTTATCCCTGCGAATCGCTACCAACCACTATTTTAGGCGAGTTTTGTCTCTCGGAAGCAAATGTCCGCCTCTTGTTTCCGAACAAAATGAAAATGCACAACATTGAGGCATAATTAACAAGTTTTTTTATTTACTAGTGTACGAAATAATTATAATAAAAGCCTATAAACTTGTTCCGCGCCTAACACCAACTTCTGACAGCGACCATACTCGCCAGTGGCGCCAACTGGTGAGCTTAAAAACAGTAGCCCTCATTACCAATACTGATGAAACAATTACGACCAATAATGATGAAACATTTACGATTAAGGTTAATCGAACTTGCAGTTTTAAAAAATCAGGATTTATTATACAAAAATCAGGATTTATTATACAAACCACCTTCCGTTTATTTGGAGAGGCTGTATTTTCAACAGCAAGGTACATTCAAAGCCCCAAGCTAAATCGGTTAAGCCTCCAAGAAGTTACAAAGGTTTATTAAATAAGAATTTGCCACTTTACTATTTTATTATTACTAATGCAGTTTGTATACTAGGTATAATTAATTTATTTAAGTTTAAATTAAAGTGTAATCACAATTAAGTTTTTGACGTTGTGGAATTTTGAAATAAAATTTGTTTCTGTTTTTCATGATTTTATTTTTTAATCGTAATCGCAATCGTAACTGAACGATTATTGTTTCCACAATCTTAACAGGAAACGGTAAAACATGGATCGTCCCATCGCTAATCAAAACAGTTGACAACAGTGCGTAAGGAACCCAAGAAATTTAACCTATTGCCTTGGAGTCTCAGGCAGCCCCAATTTTTTCGGTTTTGATGGACTCATGTGTTTTAGAACCGATTGAAACAGCAATGAATTAATTCTAACATTAGGAATGTTGACAATAATTGTTTTTCTTGTTGACTAAATCTAAAGTATCTCTCAAAAAATAAATAAAGTCAGGAACATCAAATCAAATTTATTCCCATCCAGCCCGAACAAGCAATGTTCCAAATACAAAAAATCTAAAAGAGGTAAAACTACAATTTCAAACTGCATACAAAAAAATTAAAAATGAACAAATGTTGGTACACTTTCAGCGAAATGTAAAATTAATGCATTTTTTGTGGATGAAATGTTCAGCAAAATTCATTACGAAAAAAATTAAGAGGGAAGCATCATTGTGTAGGACATACCCCGTAGAAATGTAGAACTTAAATGAATAATCAAACCTACTTCACGGTCTTCAGACCACCTCCAGTTAATCATTATCATTATCATTATCATATGTTTATGTAAAGCATAAACTAAAATAAAATTATTAAATCGTTAAAAAAACTACAAAAAACATAATTAATTTATCTGCGGTTTATTTTTCTATATATAGGATGATAATTAAGTTGTTAAATTTTGGATATAAACTGTTATTAAGTTAACAAATATTTAACTCGGCGAATTAATTAAGCAATTATACGGAACCATAATGATTTCATGACCTACTCAATAAAAGTTATTTATACTGCCAATCATAAATTTCAATAACACTTGCGCAACGTTCTCCATTGTATAAAAAAAGCTTTTGTTTTGTTTAACCCAACAACTATTACTACCCACTCAACTCTCGGTAATATTTAAATCAGAATAGTATTACAAAACACAACAGTATACAAAAACTTTGTACAACAATAAATACGCACGGTGAAGTAAATAAAGTAAAAGGATTTTGTGAAAGTAAAATCTAATAAAATAGATGAAGCTAATGTATAGTTTATACGAGCACAATTGAAATCGTATAAAAACTAAAAGCCAGCAAAAACAATCGGCATCTCTTTATTCTATATATTATTGTATATGTACAATAAAGAGATGCCGACTGTTTTTGCAGGCTTTCAGTTTTTATACGATTTCAATTGTACTCGTATAAACTATAACGGTTATCATCAATGTTGGCAGGAATGGAAAAATAAATTTTTAAATATTTTGTCACTTACGTATACGACCGCAAGAAAAATTATATTACCTCGTAAATACTAGTATTTTTTTTTGTCCTTCCAGTTTTATAGCAAACTGTTATTATATTCAAATCATTCGTAAAACAAGTTTGACTGAAGCCATCTGCTCGAGACCAATATCTCTGTCAATATAGGGCGTCACTCGAATTTGTCTTTATGATTACTATGAATATAATTATATGATATGCTAATTGATACGAATATAAGATGATCGATACTTTTATTTATGACGTCGTGACATAATTTTTCTTTCAGTATTATACCTGAAGTTCACAAAATATTTAAAAACATCCTTTTGCATTGTTTCGAACATAAATAAGGATAATATAGGCAGCCATGTGTAATAACGGTAGATTCGCAGTTTGTCCACTGCGTAAGTGTTGGTAATTTTATTTAAATACAACGTTATTTCTCTCTTCTCTCTGCCAGTCTCTGCAGTTAAAGTGAAACCTCAATGCGCAAATGTAAAGTATAACATATTTATAATATGAATGCAAGGTGCTAATTAGATATACTGACGGGTAACCGGGTACTCAGGTACCTGTTCAGGTTTTAGGATGGTCCTTATTTTTAATTACCCGGGTACCAGTAAATAGATTTGTAGTGATATCAAGTGACACACCATACTATCATTTTAAGAAAGTGAAATCTCTAATAAAGCAGTTAAATCCAAATGACGCATGCGGTTGCTATTTCACAGGCGCAAAAGGCATTTATGGATCCAACTGTTCAAGAAAATCTGGATACCATACACGGAAGTTTTTCACGAATTCCTCTAGCCATACGGGACCTTCAATATCAGCCAACATAAGACTTTACTACAGTTGATGCAGTAAACGTTGTGTTCGATCCTCGATAATATATTTTTTAATTACAGGGAGAAATTGCTGCGATAACCTCGCACGATATAATCAAAATTCCAAACTGTTGTAAAAAAAATTCCGTATTTGTTACGATAGCCTTTTAAACGACAAAAAAGTAGACTTTGCTACATCGGGCATGAATATGGTGACTACGAAAGTTTACACATTTTAAGTATGCCCCAGTTACATCTGTCGAAGTCGAGCGGTCCTTGTCGCAATATAAATGAATTTTCAACGAAAGGCGCCAAAGTTTAACTCCAAAACATTTAGAACAGATATTAATAATATACTTTTATTCTTGTAACCAGCAGTAAAAATACTTGTGTGTGGTAGTTTCGTGTTAAGTACATCCCCCTATACCTCCAGTTCTCTTCGAGTGAGTGTTTATAATAAATTGACTTTATCAACTTTGGATAATACGGAATTCGCTAAAAAAAATTTCAAGGTATCGTTTCATATATGCATGCAAATCTGACACATAACCACCTAAAGCCAACCCTGGTTTTACGTCATATCCGATTGGTAAATCCTACCTCTGGTAATGAACAACCAAAAAATGATCAAAGATTTTAGCTTTGATTCCATCGGCATCAGTTATTACACTCAAAATAAACAAAAAAATATCTCCTAGTAAGTTTTTGGCCCACAAATATTTTAATGAAGTTCTTGAGTTCTTCTGAACAAGCAAAGTTGGTAGTTAGTTGCTCTACAGAGGATATTAGCGTTGAGTAATGAATATATTAGTGATTCCTCAATATTAAACGATATGTTCTTGGTACCAAATTAAAGTTTTTTTTATTACTTTTATCGATTTTTAATTTGACCGGTAATTTATCGGTATTTGACTGGTAAAAACATGATTTCACTTACCATTTTTAATTTTTCCTGAAAAATCACATCTCTACATTAAAGCGATTACATATTTTTTTAGTAAAAACTAACAAGTTATTTGCTATACAATTTTTTCTAAATAATATTGTCAGTATTGTATGTACATATGTAGATTCAATATTACATTGATTAAAGAACCGTTTTAGAGGAGAATAAATTTGCTGGCACTTCGTTACTCAATCGACTATAAAAAGCAAGTGTGGCAGCTGAAATTGCCCCAACAAAATATACGTTATTTTTATTTAATCATTTCTTCCAAGGCCACAACGCCTTTTTTTTCAAAAATCTAGCCACCTAACCTTAAGATAAACAAAAAAAAATTGCATAGATGTAAAATTAGATTACGGAGTACAGAATATAACCCCGAAAAATTTGTTCAACTATGCAGGATTAAATAGATAAATTTACTTCATTTATTAGCAAGTAAAAAAGCAACATTTCAAAATGATGAATCATCTCATGAATCAAATATTTTCGATTTTAACTGTTCAAGATGATCAAATTGCTAGAAACGTAATACAGTCGATAAGAAGCTATAATCTTATAAATCGAAGGGGTTTCAGAGGTCATTAATCAAACTGAGAATAACCTAGCATGATATAACAAATACTGGAAAAAATTAAATGTGCAAGGACATTGCTCCAAGAGATTTATTTCGGGAAGTCCCACTGAGTCAAGGCGAGTGACCTGACTATTGTAACTATTATGACATTCCTAGTAAACATTACAGTAATATGCGTGGGTGAGGATGACAACATCCGGTAGAGATAAACAGGAGCGGCCGACAATGAGATCAGTATCCTACCATCCAACAGGTCACATGATAAACGGCTACAATCTGGCAATATCAAACTTAACCTAGAAACTTTACCAGGGCGGAACGCAACGTGTCGGGCAAAGGTCCTAGAGGAACAAATGCCTGGGAAAAGTGAAGACGAAGATGAAGAGTATTAGAAGAAATAATGAGGCAACCAGGCAGCCGGACTCGTCAGAAAGATGGAAGGAGATCTGATGAATCGCCCATGCCATATTGTTTTGCAGATGGACACAAAATAGCAACGAAGTAGCTTCATCCTCTATCAGGGTTAATGTAAATTTAAACTCTATTCATTTCCAAGATTCTGCGCGCATAAACAATAATCAGGGGGTGTGGTACGCACGTGATACGCTGATATCTGTATTGCTATTGGACCATCGGCAATAAAACTCTCGAAGCGACTGATAACTCTGATTACATCCACTACATCCTGAAAGTATACACTCTGTTAAAGTATTAGATATAGTACATTGAAGGAAGAGTGAAATTTGACTTTAGCATCGTATCGCGCGCAGTGTGAACTATTGACCGCACGACACGACAGCTAGATGGAAAATGAATTCGCCGGGTTGTCTACTTTTGGTTTACATTGCAACGTTGCCATTTATGACTCGTGCCTAATAATTCAGTACACATACTGTAGAACGATGTATGAAAGCAAAGAGGAATAGTTAGTGCTGAATAGGATAGAAATTTGGTTGGAAATTAAAGTGTCATAACTGCTTTAGATATCTGGACTTAGGAATTTTGGGAAACATGAAGTAAATAACAAGCGCGAACACGCGGTGAACTTACAAGTTTTCCTTCACAACATTTTTCAAATTAATAACCTTTTATAATTGAATTTAATTTATAATGACAATGCCTTTACCTTGTAAACTCCTTTGTGGTTGTTTGAAGAGATTTGGAGGCCACGAAACACTAACACTAGCAGTTTTAGTAGTTGAACGTTCTAAGGAGCGTACTAGCACACGCACATTACGAAATTGTGGGCACTAACAAGATATGCAATTGCGAATCAACACGTGCACTATTTCTGCAGACGCAGGTTGCCTCGCCATTATTAACGTCCACTAACCGCACTGCATTCAACAGAAACTACGTAATATCAATTAAAGAAATAAAAAAACATCTTTTACTCTCCGTATATGCAACAGTTCTCAATCGTACTAGCTGGCAGACTGAACAGAACGGTGCAGGCATGTAAACAATACTTGATAAACTATTTTGGATTTAGTTTGAGTGGTGGATAGTTTAATTCACTGGAAAGAAAACTACGGCTCGCTGTTGCAAAACACAAAGATTTGCATTATGGGGAGAGGGCATGGTGTTGCAAAGGATCCCCGCACAATGAAAAATGGCCCCGGCAGATTTGCTTCAAATTAGGTTATTACATAATTAATGTAATACTGACCAAAAGTTTCCACGAGCTTAACGCCCCGAATACAGCGGTGGTTCCCCACAGCGAAATGTAATCAATATACAGCAATATAACGTATACACGTGATTTATCTTTCTTTGCAGTAGAATATTTATTTCAAGCGTAATTCTGTAATGTTATTTAAAGACCGCATTTTAGGTCATTTCGCAAATATCAGAGGCGGAATATTATTCTTTACTTAATTGCTTTTGCTCTGAATACGGCGCTGGTTTGAGGAAACCTTAGATATTCGCAGAACAAAAAACTTTCAAAAAATAATCAATCTTTGCAAGTATGTAGGGACGCCGGCAGCTATCGTGTGAAATCATGCGGAATCCATCCGGAATACCCGTGCGAATCCATATGAATGGTAGTTGGAATTGTAGCGAAAAAATCGGAAATTTGAAACCATTCTAACAGCAATCTTCGTTATACGTATTTATTTGCATTAACTGAAATAGTCGTCTATTGTAACTATACACCGGACAATTTTCGTGCGTGCAGGGCCGCAGTTAAGAGACAATTACAATCATTGTATGGAACAATTAAAATACATACGTCTTAACATTTCATGAAATCTCCTGTACTGTGTTAAGACATTAGTATAGATTGCAAGGCATGGGCCAGGCAAGTTACATTAATCATATTGGGATACGTGGATCGTAAAAGCCGGGCAGCTTTACACATGATAGATGTAACAAGAAGTGTAATAGACAACAACGAAAAATTTCGACAACGAATTGTCGAATTTTGAAACGGCACCTGGGGATTTGGTTCTACTTGATGCAAAACTGAGACATATCAAGAATGAGTTGTACGATGTTAAACAGGGAGTTTTTTAAGTCAATTTATAAAAATCGGCACTAATAAACTACCTTTATTTTTCAAGATACGAAAAAAATTCCAACAAAAAAAGTTGTTTAGAATGCAATTTGTGCTTCCTCACTAAATTTCAGAAATATAAATTTACTTTGTTAGAAGTGCCCCTTTTCTCAATAAATTAGCACACTATTTTGAATTTTTAAAAATCATTTTTGCAAGTTGAGAGTGCTCTGAAATCATAAATATCTTTTTTTAAAATAAATTAGTATTATAACTTTTGTTTTTAACATCATCTTATTTTCAACAAAAAAAAAAGACTAAGTACTAGCGAAAAAAATGGCAGTTCCAACAGAGTAAATTCATATTCCTAAAATTTGGTTAGTATGCACAAATTGCATTCTAAACAACTTTTTTTAATGGAATCTTCTCATATATTGAAAAATAAAGGTAGTTTAGTGACGATATTTATAAATTGACCTATAACCCCGATTCAACTCACTTTTGATATAGTTTTACACACAGCAGGACTGTTTCCAATTTTTTTGTCCAGTACACACTTGTTACATCTATCCTGAGACACAGTGTATATGTATACCGCTGCTTTTGATACAAGCAGTAAAACATTTTCACTTCTAAAATCAATATTACACAAAGCATTTACCACTATTTTCTCAACTGTTCACACATCAGTTTACAACATTCGTTTACTACATATTAACTGTGGAGGGGTGCCAGAGTTTAAGTGCTATTCAGAAACAGCACTTAAAATACGCATAATATTAATGATTCTATGTTCCTTAAAATCCATGGCTTCGTCAACACAAATCCACACGTACTGATTTTTCACGTCCTCTGTAATATTGTCGACAGTTGTTACTATTTATTTTTTATCTCGCGCCAACTATACGTGCACTGTGTCGTTTCTAGACAACTGATTCTAACTGAATAGGGAATAAATACGGTCTAGAACTCGCTGCACACGCCCAGATAATCTCCTGTCCTATGGGAAAGACAGCCCGATCGGGAAGCCGGTCCCGGGATTCACAGAAATTATCCTCTGTCTAACTGTAACAAATATCTGACAAATCTGACGAAACCATAGACGGATAGTAAATGAACAAAAAATTATGGTATAAATTCAGTACTAATACTTTTCATACTTTCTTTTAGTTATTGCTCCTCGGGTTACTCTGCTCTGCAGAAAAACAATGATTCCGAAACGTTGGCGTACGTAGCAGTATCGTCACTTCCATTTTGTGAAAGAATATGAAGCAAAAGCCTATAAGCATAACAGGTGTAAAAGACATATTGGCTAAAATGAAAATTTAGTATGTTGCCAATGCAAAGCAAGGTAGCGAAGATTTAGCAGTGAAATCATTATATTTCGCTCTAGTCTTTGCCAACACTTCCAGTAGTCAACTGCTTTGTGTTCTGTTGGGAAAAGACTACGCTCTATAATATGGAACGAACTTCCTACTGGTAAGGCGTTTGTTCCATTTATTATTCTAGTATGAGCCTTGCTTCATATTAATTAATGCGTATTTTTTTTGTTTCTCATCTAAGGTCGAACGGTAGAACAATTATTAAAAATTTAAATTATTTTCAGAATTGTAGAGCAAATTTTGGTTTATACAAGATAATTTATTTATGTAGGTAGGTAAGGTTAACTTAAGAGTCATCATATTCACAATATTAATTAGATCGAGGTAGTCATAAATTATTCAAAAATTATCATCACATCACATAAAAAAGCCAGACACTACTAATTTCAATAATGAAGCATATTTATAATCAAATAAAAATTCACCAATTTTTTTCACTACGGAAATGTGTATTGACCCCAGTGACCTTGTAAACGTCTAGATTAAATATGTATATGTTTAAATACAAAACCATATGAATTCCATACAGACAGTAAGAAGCCTGCATTCCTCGAAAATAAAAGTGAGACTAGTTTTTTCGACAGGCTTAACTGACAATGCGATTAGAGTTCCGGTGAATCGAAGTATTTAAAAGGCGATGGTTGAATATTTGGCGGCCAATGGCATTGGGGTACTAGTAAACTCCGCCAACTTTACCCTGAAAATATTTAAACAAACAGAATATTTAACAATGCAATGAGTAATTCAAGTTGGTTATTATATCTTATATTGCACTAGTCCGTGGCTTGATTTGCAGCCAACAAAGCTTGTTGATAATGAAGCGTCCAATACAGGCTAGAAATTTAGTGAAATAATCGAGGGAATACAAAGAATCATTTAGGCCATTGAAAATTTTCATTGCAATTTTAAAATGAAGTTAAACAGAAATAATGAATATTTTTCTGATGATTTATGGCGGGCTTCACCACGGTATTTCGGCTCAAATATAGATAAAGTCTCTTCCAAAATGCAAGATGCCTTGCTACTCTTTCTAATAATCAATAAACAAAACATTTAGCTAAATTTACTGCTGTCCATATTTCCAGCCAGACGTTCTTCCTTCACGTAGAACATAACCGGTCCAAATATATTTGACCAGTTAGTTTGGCCAAAGTATTTTATTTTTTATCGCATTTTTTTAAACCTCTTGATGAGAGTAGGAACCGTCATCGATGCTGGACACTTCGTATTTCAGTTCATTTGTTTAAAAAGTGAAAACAAGTTGGTACAGTTATTAAAATGATATCGTTAGGTTAGTTGGTAAGGAGATTCCACGAATCGCCCATGGCTGAAGAAATATCTTCGAACAAACAGTGAGTAAGCTCTTATAAATCCATGAATATGGTATGCCCGCACTATCTTCTTTGCTCTGATGATCTATCCATGTGAGTTTTGCACGGCATTCACCGACTGGATACAAGAAGTTACTAAAATCTTTGAATAACTACGTACATTCAAGCCTAGTAGTTTCAGGTCATGTTGATTCATTATACTCTTTACAAGAACAGGAAATACCATAGATATGCTTCAATTGAAAAGACATTACATCCTTCGGTTTTTCCAAACAATGCTCACTGTTGTATTATATGGACTAAAATAAATTTCTTCAGTTACTAGTCCGGGGACAAAACTTGGATGTAAGCGTAAGAAGAAACGGTAGCTTGTGCAAGGTTCATTATCTAAATGCGGAGTCACCTTATATAGTCCAAGAGCTGGCGTCCAAAATGTGCAAGAGTTTTCTCAAAGCTAATTTTTTGAGATTAGGTTACTTTTTAATGATGGAAAGTAACTGTAGAGTCAGCACTTCCGGTACCGGGACACCTGGCGCTGGGACGCTCGCAAAGGTGTAATATTAATTAACGTCTCTAAACTGTTTTCTCAAAGCTCAAAATTTATAGAGAACGAGCAAATATAATATAAAACAAGAATCCAACAGTCAGACAGCAAAATATAGGGACACGTGGCGTCAGCACTACTTCATACCTGTCAAAAAAATGACGTGAGCCAAAGTGATTTCTCAAAGCTGAAATTCTCCAAAACATTAATTAAAACTATAAAGTTAATAAAGGAGACAGTCAGACTCATTTATGATAGGACCACGGCAGTCAGCAGTCGATAGATGTGAGAACGGTAACTGCGCGCATTAGTACGCCTTTTTTTCAATACATATCATTTATTTTATATAAAAGAATAATTTTAGTTGTTTCTTAATAATTGTAATTGTTATATATCAGTTATTATATAGATATCAGTTATTTTATACAATGAAAAATAATTTTAATTATTTTATAACAGAAAAAAAAAGAATCATTGATTCATTGAAAAAAAAAACATCTAATCGTCAGAATCATTGCCGTCGTCGTGTTCTTCGCCACTATCTTCATCAGAATAAAACGCGATTGCACCATATTCTTCGGCGTCATCAGTGGTGGTTGATTCCGAATCTGTGTACAAATCAAAAATTCAGCGTTAAGCAATACATTACATTAATAAGTAAGGTTTTGAATCACATTTGCGAGTCGACTGGCAAAAATTACCTGCAGGTGTATCATCCGGTTGATTCAAAACGTCAGAAATTAAATTAGGTAGCTGATCGTCTTCGTACCAATCAATCATATCGGTCATCGATCAACTGCCAACCGTTTTCCTCTGGAATCATTGCAGTGGGCACTTTTTCATCAGCATGACTCCAAATGTTCGATATATACGCAGCCCTTTGTATTTGTTTTTTCAATTCCGTTTTGCATGGCGGTAAATTGGAACCATCGACGTTTTTCGTGGCAATTTTGAAAGGGTCGTTGATGTCTTCAAATGCGTAAGTCTTATTGAAAAGTAGAAAGCGAGCCTCATTTACATCACAAATATTTTTTCAAGCCATATACTTGACAAACAAATTTCTCAATTTTATAACGTCAACAAACACAATACACAACGCAAATTTAGTTTTTAATAACTAATATACAAAGTCCGAAGAAAGCTAGTACAAGCTGGTAAGCTGCAACAAAAGATGACACGATATGTTATATCTATTATACATATATTAATATGCTAACTGAAGCACTGGAAACTTAAACGCGTACCGTACTATACTGTTATAGTAATAATATTAATATAATAGACTGATTTTAACAATTCGCTTCTTTAGCAAAGAGTAGTTTCTTCTTTGTTTTTAGTTAGAGAATAAATAATAAAATTAAATACAGAAAATTCAGAACTCGGTCAAAGAAGTCCAGCAGTCGGCGCTCTATATAAAAACGATAAAACGTAAACATCATGGCCACGCCAACACTTTGTACTCCGCCGGCCGGTATTACTTTGATTTTTTGTTATCATACAGCACGCTTACCGATAGGCGGGCAGGTGCGGACTTATTTGGAGTGCGTGCTTTTGATTAAAATTTAAATTTAATTATTCAGAAACTACAACCGACCTGCGGCAAGTCAGCGCTCCCAAGAATCAGCGCCCCAGGCGACCGCCTGGCTCGCCTGCCCATCGGGCCGGCCCTGGTAACCCACATTCTATTGAGTTATAAAATAAACGATATGTATTGAGAAAAGGCGTACTAATGCGCGCAGTTACCGTTCTCACATCTATCGACTGCTGACTGACGTGGTCCTATCATAAATGAGTCTGACTGTCTCCTTTATTAACTTTATAGTTTTAATTAATGTTTTGGAGAATTTCAGCTTTGAGAAATCACTTTGGCTCACGTCATTTTTTTGACAGGTATGAAGTAGCGCTGACGCCACGTGTCCCTATATTTTGCTGTCTGACTGTTGGATTCTTGTTTTATATTATATTTGCTCGTTCTCTATAAATTTTGAGCTTTGAGAAAACAGTTTAGAGACGTTAATTAATATTACACCTTTGCGAGCGTCCCAGCGCCAGGTGTCCCGGTACCGGAAGTGCTGACTCTACAGTTACTTTCCATCACTAAAAAGTAACCTAATCTCAAGAAATTAGCTTTGAGAAAACTCTTGCACATTTTGGACGCCAGCTCTCCGACTAATAACATATACTCATTTTGGTGATTTAAAAAAATTCTCTTTTTTTGCTTTGATTATTACTTGACTAAATGATTGGATAATTTTTACATCCTGCATTTGTATAACAGATCGCAGGCACATAGCAAATATTATTTACCATTTATTTTAAAATACAGGTCACAATAATATTTCATGGATTTGTTAAGTGATAGTTTGTTGTTGCTTTTAATAGTCAAGTTCTTTCCATATTTAGATTATCAGCTAAATGTACACTGATTTTTTGAGAGTTCGTGTAAAGTTAACCATGGATCTTTTAATTAAGCTGGAATTTTCGACGTGCACAGACTTATGTAATATTTTATTAACAAAACTCAAACATTATGGTAGGTGTGTCGTCAGCGCAAATACGTTACTTCAGATATACAATACTCATCAGCTTAAAATCACCACCTTCCTCTCTGCCCCTCTTTCTGGCACGCCTCACTACAAATAGTATTAGGAAGGGAGCATATGAGAAGGTGGTGATTTTAAGCTGATCAGCATCAGCACGTACCACAAGGGTCACATCTGTGCCTTTTATTATTATAGTAAAGTTACGTTTTTTTGCAAATGACTGTTCCATTACAATACTATAGTGTCGCTTAAGAGTTTGAAAGTGGCAGAACTTTAGGGTCACAATGACGTCGATATTTCTTTTCCGAAAACTGCGGACACAGTTAGCCGAAATACGTTAATAGTAATGCGATGTTGGAATCCATGGAATGAAGAAAGAGATACTAGTGTCGTAAAGATAGGTACTTGAGCGGAGCTGTGCGAAGAACCATTGAACGTGAAGTATGCTTCTTTAGTTTGGAGACTGTAAAAAATTGTTTTATAATCCAAACATTTTACTGATACGTTTCAAGTTTTATTAAGAAATGTCGTTGGCATTCACCTTTTGCTTGTAGTGTATGTGCCTTTTGTGTTTATCTTAATACTTATTTCCTTTATAATCAAACATACTAGTGCCGCATCAATATATGTACAGAGTAATATATACAGAGGTTGTCAAAGTTGTGTCGTATTCAGGAACATATCCTCACAAAGGCTTTTCCTTAGGAGGTAACTGGCTGTATACACGGTAAGCAAAGTTTAGTATTCGTTGAATATGACCAAGAGAAGTTCTAAAAATGCCAACACTTACAAGCCGTGACTATCGCGTTATCTTTTTGTACAATTTTCGGAAGAGTTTCTGAAAGAAGATAATTAATTGTCCATCCTTTAAAGATCATTGAACGGTGGTACAAACAATTCGAAAGGGACATACTTGATCTGGAAGAGAATGTGCATCCAGGGCAGCCAATGGTCATGACATGCACAAACTAACTGAACAAAACAGAAAAGTGACATACAGAGAAATTCATCATATCTTAGACTAAAGAAGATACTTCAGCAATTCGAATCTGTACGTGAATTCAAATGTGGCTGGTGCCGAAATATGGCTTTATTACCATGATGTGCAATGATTAAATAGCAACAGAAATGGCTGCTTCATAACAAGGAGCCTCAGACTATAGTGAAGGCCACGCGGTCAGTGGGAAAGAGAACGATTGACATATAATTTGGAAAACAAGACGTTACAAAAACTGCGTTATATGATAAAACAAGACAGTAACAGCTACTTGGTAGGTTAATAGTTGGGTTTTTACAAATCTACGACCAAATCACGTCTTAACATCTGATGATTTCACGATAATGCTCCCACACATCGAGCTCATTAAACCACGGCGTATCTTTCAATTACAGACATGACAATATTGGAGCATCCACCGTATAGCCCAGATCTGGCACCGTGCGATTTTGAATTATTCCTTTATGTAAAAAAAAAACCAGTTGAGAGGTCTACGCTTTACACCGAAAAAAGAAACAATGTATCGAGTATAACGGAATGCAGTTTTAAAAAACTTTTTACTCTTAAAACTTTATTTAACACCATCGGTATAGTTTACTTCAAACTTATTTGCAACATAAAAAACGTAGGCCATTTCTGGCGGAGATAAAGAGATCATAGCAGCCGACGTTGTTTATGTTGCAAAATAAGTCTGAAATAAATTGTATTTCTCACTTTTACTACCGGGCCGTCGTATTTTTTTCACGTGATAATTGAATGCGCCGCATTAATTCAATTTCACGTGAAAATCATATCACGCATATGTAAGTGTTCGTGATTTCGCTTTCCTTTCCCTGGCAATTTCTTAACGTTATAAATTATACGATTTATTTAAATTTTTCAAAGCACTGACTTTTCTATATCTAACAAAGTACACTGGACAATGATTTATTCTCAGACTTTTCAAATGCTTGTCATGATTTTCTTGTAATTTAACATAATTCATGAATCATGACTGAAGATAAACTCGATTCAACTTTTACTTCGTACGGGTGGATGTTTTACCGTATGTAGTGTGTATAAATTTATATTATTTATATGCAGACTATACAGCACATTGTGAACTATGCTGTGATTGTCAAGTAGGCTTATTAAAAAAAAACACAAAGGAAGTGAATGTACCAACGTTTAATTTTTCAGAATGTTTAAAAATGTTACACAGGATATAAGAGCCCCAATATATTTTAATATACACTTCTCATCAAAATTAACGCATAATTTTGATGTTCAATACTTTCTGAACCATTTTCCCGATTTGGATGTTCTTCTTTTTTGCATTGTGGAATGATTCCGCAGAAATCTTACTATGCTACTGATTTTCATTCATAACACTGTTTTGCTGATATACCGGATGTTATACTGATACCGTCTTTTTTTTTCAGGAAGTCTAAAACATCCTGTGGAGTGCATTAGTGACCTCAGACGCTCCCAACAGAAATTACATTTTAGTCATATCATTTGTTAACATTTTCTTTTTTGAATCATCTCCTTGTCACTCTTATTAGAGGAGATACACACTTTTATATCCCTATTTTGTCTTTATTGATCCTGATATGTTCTGTTACTATTCATCCCTGTTTTATTATGAATAGTTTGATTATAACCTTCTTCGGAAAGGGTAAAAACTATTGCGCAATCAGGTTTCCAAAGATTTTCTCTTGGAATAGGATAAAATTTTCTAACGTCTCCAGCACCACCCGCGTAATTGTTGGTTTAAGAGGGTCCAGTACATGTACTATAACATTTACAATAGAATCTTTGTTACAATCTGTCATCTCGTCAACACATAACCACAGCCGTATATTTTTTAGTACACATTTGATCTTATTTACAATGTCTTTGCTTACTATTGGTACATAGTTACGCAACGTTGTGCGACTTGGTAACGTCACCTTGGGATTGTATTTATTCCAGAACTCCTGAAATGGTTGTTTATCGAATATGTGCAGTGGAACATCACAGGCAATCAGCATTAAAATATGCAAAGCAATGTAGCGAAGATTTAGCAGTGAAATCATTATATTTCGCTCTAGTCTTTGCCAACACTTGCAGTAGTCAACTGCTTTGTGTTGTTTGCAGCATTAAGAGTAAATCGAACATAAACTGTGTTGTCGAAGGCACGCCATTTTTTTTAGTTTTATGTTGCACAGAATTTACGTGACGTTTACAATCACGTTTGTCCTAGCACATCAGATCCGTTTCGCACAGCTTACAAATTATTATAGCACCATTGTAGAATAAATCCGGGAATTCACTGATAAATTTATTTACTTTGTCAGCGTAACGCCGCTTTTTACTCTTTGGCAGGTCAGACATACTTTATTATTAAATCAATATCAAGAATAAAATACAAAGAACAAAATTATCAACAATACAACGGAGAGAAATAAATTACGTTATTGACACCTCGACGCATAACAGTAGACTAAAATAGTAAACAAGTCTCGCTTACGTACTTGGGTATTTCTCTACCTGGCACCGCGCATGATTTGCGGATCGAAATGCCAACTCTACAAATGAGGTTAGTTTGTTTATTGTCATCTTGTTCTTTTTCTTCTGTTCTGCATACCACTTCATATCTAACTACTATGTGATGTCACTACCGTTTTCGCGATACATTCAAATAGCCGAAGTTTAATAATTTCTTTAAATATATTGCGCTTAGAATTTTTCTTCCAAATTAAATATATAACTAAATTAATGCCTCCGCTATTAAATTTTACCATTTTTAAAAAACGTCAACAACCGAATTATAGAATAAATAACAAGAAAAAGTAGTCTCAATTTTAAGCACATAAAAATAATAAAATTATTTCTTGAAATCATTGCTTCTCTCTAGTTAGAAGATAATAATATATTTATTGTCGGCGATATACTAGAGGCGGCACTGCACGCTAGTGCCGCTGGCGGCTGCCCAAAATGTACATGTAAATTTTATTGGAACACGTTTATATTTATATACCTCAATAATGTTTTTTTATGAAGTTTTGTTTTCGCTAATTTGTTATCTAACTGTACGTGAGGTTATAAATAAAAAAATTGTTTGTATATTAAATGGCGCAAAAAAAAAAAAAAAATAAATGGCTTAATCAGTACTTATACGTGTACACATTATGAATATGAAGTCAATTTACATAAATTCAAATAAGGTTTTGTATGGAATATATCTCAATTTTCCATCACATATTTTGAGACAACCAACATACACTGAATGTTTCTAATCTACTGAGGTACAGCATATAATCTAACAAACACAAATAAGATTCTGGTTAGTGTTGTAAAATTTCGGTAATTTATTGATTGTTGCGAATATTCGGGAATTTTCGAGAATTTTTGAGAATATTCGAGATTATTTAATTTTTTTAGGAAAATATAGATATTTTATGGAGAATATATAAACTGGATAGATTATATATACATAGATAGTTCCATCCCATGTTAAAATTTACGGCTCTAAAATCTGGACCCCAAAATTAGTATATCGTTATGAACAGTGCCTTTGCATTAGTTTAAAAACTGGTAAGTAATTTGCTATGTCAAAACTGACAATATCGTAAATATGCGTTGTTATCGTATCGATATAAAAATTTCGGAGTCCAAGATTTGCAGCGATGAATATTTACCTGAGGATAGACTATCTACGTAGTGCTCCTTCTTTTAGTTGCTCGATGACTTTCTTATAAGAGTCAAATTCTTTGCGAAGTTTGAAACGCGGGTAATACTTTAGTCTCAGGGAAAAGATTAATAGAAATTCTTGGCTCTATGAACAATTTTGTATCGTGTACAATGTATAATAATTTACCTCCTCTCCCTGTAGTCAATCGATTTTATTCTTACAGTGCACGAACGAGTAAGTACTAAATGACATCTCACAATCAGTAGCTGCTATTGAAGCAGGTAAACCTAGAATAGCTGCTGCTAAATCTTTCAATTCTGTCTTAATACATACATATACCTTTTCACCAATTCATATTATCTGACCTCGTAACAGTTGCCAAATGAAATTTGTGTTCCACAAATGAGTTTTGGCTAAATATTTTGTGAATTCCACAGAAAATATTCCTTTAAAATCTTTATATAATAACCTTTGAACAAAATTTTGAGAAACATTATCGAGAACGTTCCCTAGAATATTCCCGAGAACATTCCCGAACAATGCTTTGAAAGTTTCGGAAATATTTCTTTGTTCCTTCTCGGGGGTGCGAATATTACCGTAACTTACGCAATATTCGGGAATATTCGCTAGGAAATATTTGGCCCTCACAACACTAACTCCGGTAATCTCAGAATTTCTGCAGGACGAAAAAAATGACATTTCAGAATATTAGTACCTACTTTCGAGGGAATTTCTATAAAAAAAAAGTTGAACGAGAAATGAACCGAAATTGTCTAGCCGAGAAGCAAGAATTCTAGAGATTGACGGACAGATACAATATAAGATGCCAGTTGAAAATACAGGGTGCTTCAAAAAACATCGGTTTACGATTGGGAGCGAATTTCTCTTTTAAAAACATGACGGAAACTTCATATAAACATGGGTCTGTAACAACCTATGAGTAGAGTTGGCATTTCGATCCGCAAATCATGGGCGGCGCCAGGTTGAGAAATACCCAAGTACGTAAGTGAGACTTGTTTACTATTTTAGTCTACTGTTACGCTTCGAGGTGTCAATAACGTAATTTATTTCTCTAATGGTGCTATAATAGTTTGTAAGGTGTGCGAGACTGACCCGATGTGCTGTACCAACGTGATTATAAACGTCACGTAAATTCTGTGCAACATAAAACTAAAAAAAAAATGCTGTGCCTTTGACAATACAGTTTGTATTCGATTTACTCTTAATGCTAATTGCCTGTAATGTTCCGCTGCACATGCTCGATAAAAAACCATTTCAGGAGTTCTGGAATAAATACAATCCCAAGGTGACGTTACAACACTGCGCACAACACTGTGTACACTGCGCACAACACTGCGTAACTATGTACCACCTGTAAGCGAAGATATTGTAAATAAGATCACATGTGTACTAAAAAATACACGGCTGTAGTTATGTGTTGACGAGTCGACAGATTGTAAAAAAAATACTACTGTAAATGTTATAGTACGTGTACTGGACCCTCTTAAACCATCATTTCCACTATTACTAGCTAGCAAAAAAACTAACTGAGTGTACTGGCCAAACAATTACGCAGGTGGTGCTGGAGACGTTAGAAAAATTTGACCTGTCAAAAAGTTAACTGTTGATAATTGTAACCGATGGTGCCGCAACAATGCATTTAGTAGGCCGTTCTCTTCAAGACCACGGTTGTAGGTTAGTATGTTACGTGTAAAGTGCATGCTTTACACCTTGTGGCAGAACTATTCGACAAGATTTTCCAGAGTTAGATGCATTAATAGCAAGTACTAAAAAAGTGTTTTTCCTAAATCTCCTAAACGTCTTCGCGCATTTCATAGCAAGTGTCCCGGTATTCCCGAACCACCACAGCCGGTTCTTACACGTTAGAAAACATGGTTGCTGAATATTTACAACAAATAAAAGCTGTGAGATTACAATTCAATCCAGACGAGGCTGCAGCTATTAAGGAAAGCCAGACAAAATTCGAGGATGTTTCTGTTGAAACAGCTTTAAAAACTATTCACAAGAACTATAAAAGATTACATGATACCATACAAAACTTACAAAACAGTGCGTTGTCGTTAGCGGAGTCACTGCAAATAGTGGACGAAGTAAATCGAATGCGCCACTCTATAGATGACGCAAAAAATGAGCCCGTTGGAGAAAAGTTCGCACGTGTGTGTTAAAGCAAGACACCGGTTTTACCAGATTAAGACAAATTTGTGATGGTACTGATGATGCATCTGCAGATCCGCTAATTGAGTTCAAAGACTATTTTAAGTATGCTTATATTACATCAATAGATATCGAACGGTCGTTCTCAAAACATTAGCATATTTTTTTCACCACGTTGAACATTACTCTCGGCGACAACCATAGAAACATACATGATGATGCAATGTTTTTACACATCTTTTCCAGTTTGTGATAACCAAGCTAGTGAAGAGAGTACGTTGTGCATACATTGTTATAAATTGTAACAGTTTATTGCTTCTATTACTAGTTAATTTCTTTTCTTACACTTATTATGGAGCGTACGCCTATGTCCTGCGGCGCATTTTTTCCAACTCTACTTATGGGTGTTGTATATACAACTGCGATTTAACTGTAATCATAGATCAAATACAAATACAAACAATTAATTGTTATGACAATATAGTATTTGATTCACAATATAATTTTGGCATTTTTGGAATCTTTACTTAATACAAAAAGCAGTGTGTATTTTTTCTTTTACAAAAGTTATTTACCATTAAAGTTTGAATTAGTCTAGTACGCGCGCAAACATTGCAAGTCGACGTCAGAGGACCCTAGTTCTAGTGCAGAAAGCAGGCAAAGCACATCGTTAAATGTAAACAAGTGGTGATATTTGTAATTTGTGTTGTGAAATTTTAAGTGAAGTAATTATAATGATCAATTCTTCTAAATTATTCTCATATTATCGGTGTATCGTATTAATATGTAAAAATACTTCAATAAAAACGCCAGAAAAAACTTATCCAAGTTCCAAAAAAATGGAAAACGTGGATAAGTTTAGTTAAAGATGGTTAAACGGGATCCAAAAAAATTCTCGAAAACAAGGTGAGTCTTTGCGTGTGTGGATCTTTTCGATGTAAGTAATTAAAAAAATAACAATATTAAAAATAGATATGCGAAGACAATAAAAATTAAAATGTGTAAAGTATATATGGCACGGTAACAACATAATTAGTTATCTTCTTCGAGGTCTGGCTTGGGTAAGAAAATTGGCAATATTAGCAGTTGCACAACATATCGGTCATTGACCATATTGTATTTGGAAATGTATAACAATCTTTAAACAATGGCAACAGTATTAGTAATATCTTAATTAATTGTGCATAGAACACGTGGGTGGTAGCGAGCTCATAAGCGACCTTGACTTGACCTAGGCAAATATACTTCCGTTTGGTAATTAATTATCAGTAGCTTCTAATTTTGAAACGTGACAGAAATGAACTCGTGATGTAAAAAGAAAATTTGAGCTGATTTTTAAGAAAAATAAAATAAATATACCGGTGTGCAAAAACATAATGTCGGTGTAATCTCCCAAAAAAAATCAAGCATGAGTATAAGTCGCTAATTTAAATACCCGAATACCAGTTAATAACCCAATATCCGTTAACTACCTGATATTCGCAATTCCCAAAAATTAACTCTACATGATATTTACTTACATTTTATGAGTATATAATTATTAACCATGTGCATAAATAAACAATTTGCAAAAACTAGAATTTTGGAAAATAACTAATATTCAAAAATATATATTTCAACCAGAGTTTGCACTACCAACTATTAACAACTGTTTAATACTTTAATACGCGTTCTACTTATCCCACACTCGTTTCCACATAATTGAAATGTCATATTCATGTAGTAGTCTGATTAGACCAATTATTGACCCAATACTGAATATTTAACGAGTACCGGGTTGTAAAGAGATACTTTAAAGCCGGCCCGTGTAAATGCAGCCAAGCGAGCGGAGATAGAGGGCGGCCGTACAACATGCGCCGATAACTACGCATATCAACAGCACAGCAAAGCTTGTCGCTAGGTACAGTAATCGGTTGCCTCTAAGCATGACTATCCTGAGAATCTATCCCGAAGCAGTCAGTGTTGTAGAAGCAATCGTGGGAATAGGTACATTTTGTCAGAAAGTGCACATTTCTGTGGTTTTATTTCGTGCGTTTACTGCGTTCCAGGTTATAGATACTTTTATAAGTTGTACTGTGCTTTTAGTGCGTATTTATATTTTATTTTTTGCTTGTTTTTTAATGCGGTGGAATCTTTAGAAACAGTGAACAATGTAAATATGACATTACAGACGTTAACAGATAGGTAACCCTGGTGTTCATGTTGCCCAGAAATTTAAAGACGTTTTAAGTAAAAATCCGGATATTGACATATTGCGTAATATTAATAAGCCCTATAGGACGTGTAAGTGACCAAGCGATATTATGCAAATATTACGTTTTTGGATGTAGAACGTTTATTTTCAAAATACGCCGACAACCATAAACAACTGTTAATGGACATGATATAAGAGATAAGTCTTTGTAAGTTACTCCATTCCCCTCACCGCCGCCAGTCAGTTTATTAAAACAGGTCGACAATTAAATCCGGCTATAATTTTTTTTGGAGGTACTCGGGTAGCCGTGGGTACCTCCAGGGCCCGGACTGATACTATTAGGGCCCCATATTTTAGATATCTCAGTGGATATTAAAAGTATATTATCCTCACTACGACGAAGAGTGACTACTGTGGTCTGTGCTATTATCTATCTCGCTATCTATTATTTGACTGTTTGCTCTAGATTTATGGTATACCACTTATTATTATCAATTCAAAAGACAGCTAAAATTATGCAAATATAAATATGACTCTGATCAATGAATATGAGTTATATTTCTTATACGATAGCCCACACATGGACTTGACATGTACAAGAAGCATCAAAATGCATGGACTATTTTATTTTGATTTTAAAGAAGATATGGGCAATAAATTTTACAGACACGCAACAGAGCGCGATAAGCAAGATCGCAGCTATTTTTGTCAAGGATTCTTAAAAATGCGGAATAACATTTGAGATATTGAATATTCTTTATTTATGACGGACAATGCACATTCCTCCTTAAACGGTTTTGTTAACAAACAAAACTGTCGATTCATTCTGGGCAACTGAAAATCCGTGTACAATTTATAAAAAAGCCATAGCGTTCCCCAAAATAGGGTTTGTAAAAAAAAACGACTTTTGAAAAAACCGGAAAAAAATGGTTAAACCGGTTTTCGAATTTTTACAAAAAAAAAGACAACAAAAAACAGCAAGAAAATATTTACTTATATTAAAATTTTCCGCTTTGTTTAATATTTATGGAACGTAACAAAAATATACTCTCTATACAAAACCAAAGAAAAAACGAAATTAACTAAAATACGTACAAATCAGTACATTTTCCGATAAAACTAGTTTACGTAGTAACATTTTAAAATGAAATAAAACTGTTGCACACTCCTCATCTAAACATTTTTTAAAATATTGAAAACTATGCCTTCGCCATATCCAAGTCAAAAATATTCTCAATGCCTGTTTTGTATAAGATAGAATTAAAGTATTTTGTTTAAGCAGTATTTGATTAATTGGTCATTCCATCTATAAATAAACATTTTTTTTATCAGAAGACAACTAAAACCGGTTTTCGAATATCACAAATGCATAAAAAAACGGTTTTTAAAAACCGACAAACCCTACCCCAAAAGTTACAGTATGGTGTGCAGTTTCGCCTTAAAAAATTTTTGGCCCATTTTTTGTTTTTTGAAGAAGACGATAACAGACATACTGTGAACTTTGTTTCTTCTTCAATTGGAGGTGAGATGAAACAGTTTTGGTTTCAACAGGATGGCGTTACTAGCCATACTGAAAGAATATGCATGACAATCTTGTAACAATATTTTCCACAACGTTTGATAGCTCATAATAGCGACTTTCACTCGCCCTCCAGGTCACCGGTTATTACCGCTCCAGACTTTTTTCTTTGGGGCTAGTTAAAAGGAATGAAGTAGTATACAGAAAACGCGAACTTTAGACGAAATTAAAAGGAATATTTGAGGTAAAATGGAGGCTATTCCAGTGACTATGCTTCAACAAGTAATGTCCAATTTAGTTAGCCGTTTGCAAGAGTGCATTGATAACGAAGGAGCTCATTAAATAATATCCCATTATTGCTGAATACTATGCCTTGCGTTATTTTGTTCTAAGTATTGCCGATAAAATATTACTAAAGTTTAAAAATAGTCCATGAATTTTTTACGCTCCCCGTATAAAGCCGTAAACCTCCAACGAGTTAAACATCCACGTATTTGATCGTGTCCTATTGACGGAATATTATTACACTATAATGATAAAAAAATATTTTTATTTTTTGTTTTTGTTTTTACTTACTCGCTTAGTTGTTACAAACACCAAATTATGTCCAAATGATTCTTAGGGTGTGAAACGCTTATATTTCATGTTTATACTTGCCTCTACATCCTGATATATCTGTTTGGTAAAGACAGGTTTATCTAGAGTCAACGTGCGGGACAAATCAATTTGCATCATGACTGGTTCAATTAGAGCTCATTCGTAATTTCAGCCATGTGATTATCTGTCCACTGAAGGAATATATTCGGAGCACCTTGGTGAGGACATATATGTAGTTTACAGCCTAATAAAGACTAAATTGGTTACCGTGCCAAGATGGCGCATACTGTTTACAAAGCTATACTTTAGTTATGGAAAGAAGAAATTCATTTATTAAAAATCTAGATGCATTCTTCTGTTGTTGTTGGACCACCACCCTATATAAATACCATCCGTACACTAATACTACAAAATATTATTTCCCAGGTTATTCCTGTCAACAATCGCAACCCAACAACAGTCGTCGCATATTTACGTTAAAACGTAACTAACCTACCGATAAACACGAATCAAAACTAAACATATGGCATACTGGGATTATAACATAATCAACAAACGAATCAGTGGGTGGCCAATAGAATTAACCCCACTTCTGCTATTCCACTGACTAACAATAGCTAGCAAATGTGTAACCCAGGAGTTGGTTTTCTATTGAAATCGAAACTCGTTCCTACGGTATAACAACCCAAATAAAAAAACTACCCACCTTGAGGCGTATCAAACAGGTAAAGGTATAGTCAATGAAAAAACGATGTTTTACTTTAAAAAGATGGATTCGCAGGCCCGGAGAATTTACAATTCACATCTTCTGCTATATCAAAATATCAGGTAGGCTGTGTTTTCTCGGGGAGGTCTAGACATAGTTTGAAATCTAAGACAACGGTTACTACAGCCGAATTCTATTGATGACTCGAGTTGCAATACAGTTTCAAAAAAATAATCATTTGTTGGTATGGATAATTTAAATATTATTATTAAAAATAAAGACTTGTTAAATTTTAGTAAAGATCAAAGCAGGTAATTATACACAGAGACAAATTTGTAACATTTTACCCCAATTTAAAAAAATTAAACTCCAAATTGTGTTAAAAAAGTTACAGGAACAGGTTGTATAAATAATAGTATTATTCAACGAGCATGATGGCTATTAACAAGGGGTATACCGCTGGAGCATTTTGGTGTACAAGACCTATGCATTGCAGTGTATTGCAATGCATGGATGGTGCATTTAAATGTCTTGTTGCTGCATTGCGAGACATTGTGATGCATTGCAATGTTTAACGGTGCATTGTAAGGCATTGTCGGGCATTTTGAAGCATTGTGAGGGGAATTACGGTGCATTTTATTACCATTTAAGAGGATAACGCATGCGCGTGGATCAGTTTAATAGCTGTACCTTAGGTTTTATGGTGGGGGGCACCTAACAATCGTCTGATAGTGAAAAGTCGGTGAAAAGTAAAAGTTGTGGCAGAAGCTTTGTTGTTTACAAGCACGATTGGTGGTTTCTTAGAAAAAAGTTTACATTTACCCATTTACCATTAAGTAAAACTAATTAATATTAAAATTATTGACGCTGAATAATCAAAGCATCAACTAAATATAAATTATTATCATAGAGTTATCACTGTTATCACTTTTGATATATTCAAAACTAACATCAAGATCATAAATCATAATATATAGTTATCCCTAGAGCATTTATTACACTCATTGAATATATAATTACATTGTTAGTAAATTATTTTACTCAACTTGAAAATTCAAATCAACCTCAGAATTAATTCTGAGGTCGCTAATTCAAATACACTAAAGAACAAAAAGTTCGCGAAAAAAAGTCTGAAATCACTTTTTAAAACTTGAAATTGGCTTATTTTGACGAGTTGCATGAATGTATATTGTGGTCTTAAATAATATTTTTTCCTCTTTTTTGGGACTACCACATGATAATTCTTCGTTATCTATAAAAATATAGTTAGTTACCCAGTATGTTACTGAAAAAAAAACCTCTGCGTTTGTGACTTTACGTCAAAAGATTAGTCATTTGACAACTAATATAATACACAAAAATAATAATACAATTCCCTAACGTTTCGGAAAACGAGTCTATGTCCTTTTTCAAAGTTATTTATCTTTTTTTGCGTTAAGCGTGAAATACTTAATTTAAGTGGGTATGATGACATAAACAAATAATATATGTCATATTATTTGTTTATGTCATCATACCCACTTAAATTAAGTATTTCGTTGAAAAAAATCGGATGTCATAGAAGACCAATATATTCAAGTTAATGCTGAAATGCTTATGGCAGAAACTTCTATATTTTTCATTTTTAAGAAAAAATGCATTCTTTATAAAAATTATTATGTTTTATGATTACAAATAACAATTGTTCATTACATTTTTCTCTAAAAAAGAAAAATATTGATATTTTACTCTTGAACAAATTTAGCATGTTTTAACTTTTTGATCATCCTGTATAATATTTCGAACATTTGATTACGGCTTTTGAATTTTCAAAATAAACAAAACTTTTTATAAAAAATGAATTTTTTTCGAAAAATTGAAAATTAAAAAACTCTTGTAAAGTCCTGTGAACTCCATCCGGGGACACTCTGTAGATATAATTTTAATTACCGTTATCAAACTTTCCTACATCCCGAAACCGAATATGTTAAATTCAGATTTTTTAAGGTTATAGATTTCATCTCATTTTAAATTTTCAATGCTTCTGATTTGAGAATAACTCATACAATAAATACATTCACATCTAACAATAAAACAATAATTGTAAGCCTTTCAATTAAGTAAATCTATCACTAATTTAACTACTTGCAGATGATTGAGGGCGAAATTACATTCACAGAAACAGCCATGATTTGGTTTAGTAAAATCGAAAATTATATGGACTTTGAAATACCAGTCACGTTAAAAAATATGTTAATAGTTAACGGTTTTGACAAAAAAAGTGTGTTTGAGGATGTAATCAAACAAGACTTAATTAAGGAAATCGAAATTTCAGTGTTTTTGTATAAATTCTACAACGAAAAGGTTGACACAAAAAATAAATGGTATGATAGTTGAAATTTCTAGTAGTGTTCTTTCGAATACTGTATTTGTTTTCATTGATTAAAATAAAAAATCGCTTAATGTAAATCACTGATTTAAATCAGTGATTTAATTATGCAAACCCTGCTGCTGTGCCTAGGTCTCGTATATCTATTTTATCGCATTTATCTTATTTATTTTACTAAATTAAAAATTTGGTTCAAAACAAAAAACATGTTTTTCTGGGTACAAAAATTTAACAATTAATTTGCATTGAGATTCATAACACCGGCACACAAAAAAAAAGTTGTTTGTACATTTGACGCCACCTACCTCCCGACATGTATTTCGACCCGAAAAAATTTTGTAGACCCGGATCGAAGAGGATTTTTTATGTAATTTGATCTGCTGAATCCGAATCTGAAATATATTTAGCCCACTAATCCCTCAAAATCTCAAAAAATCGCAAAAAACCGATAAAATAGCAAAAAATTGCAGTTGAAAAAAATTGAAAAAAATCTATGAAACACGATTAAATACGTTTCTTGTATTTTTTTTATGCATAAAATACAAGTTTAGAATCTGAAAATGTAAAAAATTGTAAAATCTATAAAAAATTACGTATAAACAGAATGAAAATTTTCTTTATCAACATAATCACAATTTTTTGCCATTTTTAGCAATTTTCGAGGGTCTTTTACAATTTACTTAGATTTAAAACGGCTTATGGTCTAAATATACTTTAGATTCGTATTCAGCGGATCGAAATTAAAAATTAGGCTTGGTTTAGATCCACAAAATTATTTTTATTACCGAAACACCCATTTTCGCTATTTTTTATGGTTTTTCAATTTACTCGATATTTGAGGGTGTACGGTCCAAACTGACTTCAAATTCGGATTCAGCGGGTCGAAATACATGTCGGGAGGTAGGTGGCGTCAAATGTACAAACAACATTTTTTTTTTGTGCCGGTGTAATTAATTATTGTCATGATCATTGTCATATACAACATAACTAGGGAATATCATATATCTGACAACTTAACATTGTCAGCGTCTGTAGAAAGATCTCTTCATTTAGTTTAGTTCATTCAAAAGTAGGAAAAAACTATGAGCAGAAAAAGCAGGACAATTTTAGTTCGTTAGAATACTGCATTTTTTTTCCAATGATTAAAATAAAAAAAAAAGCGCTTGATATATCATTGATTTAAATCTTGATTTTAATAAAAATGATTCAAACACGCCAACCCTGTTGCTATTCCTTGATTTGATTTTTACGCCCGAATTAGGAAATGGTCACCTTAAGTGAGATACTTGGATTTATTAAAATGCTAAGAAAATAACTGGACCACCTTGTTTATGACTCAACGCACGTCCGTCGGTGCATTACTAAGAATGAGGGGTCCATTTTAAAGCATTGCAATGCTCAAAGATTGCATTTTGGTGCATTGCGATGTTTCAATAGTACATTGTAACATTTCAAGGGTGCATTACAATATTTATTAATGCACTGCGGTGCATTGAAATACCTCAGTTGTGCATTACGGTGCATTATGTGAATTTGAATGCACTTTAGTGTACAAATTCTAGCCAGCGGTATACCCCTCGGTTATTAATTATGAGGGTGCAACTTACGGCACGAGACTGACATGTCATGGCGTCAATGAAATTTTTAAAACATTTGAAAACCAGTGAATAATGAAATCACTAATCATTAGTGAATAATGGATAGTATTATTCTTGAGGATAGACACATACATAATGGGTACATTATTTAATAGTCGTGGATAAATAACATATTTTTGGAGTAATAATCTTGAACAGTTTATGCATTAACATTATTTGAAATTTTTGTATAAACTTATGCTCTGTTCACTTAAACTTTGCAGCGTTAGCCACGATAGAGCGAAATGCGCGCTGAATCTTGGTACAGACGGCAGGCAGATGTACACAAGTGCACAGTTCCTATAACGGTTCACTTTCATGTTTACTTTATTTCATAAGCATCTGTTGTAGTTGGACGTTTCACTCACTTAAGTCCAACCCAACACTGCAAAGTTTAAGTGAATAGAGTTAAGAAGAATTCTTTGTAAACCTGGATTACGTGGTGCTATAAAAATACATTATTTTTACTTTACCTGTAAAACAAATGTCTAAACAGATTAAGTTAAACAATTTCAAATTTCTTTGCAACATAAAAAAACGTCTTTTTTGACGGCGATAAAGGTTGCCGACATTTTTTATGTTGCAAATAAGTTTGAAATAAACTTTAGTTTATTTTTAGTTTAGATAACGAAGAATTATTCATGTGGTAGTTAAGTCCCAAGAAAGAAAGAAAGAAAAAATTTTAGTTTCTACAATTTGAGTGAAATTTTTAAATAGATTCTGAAGGTCATGTATTCGACTCAATTATCATGTAATGATAACTATACTACTCTAATAACCATATTAACTTTAAGGAACATACCATCATTAAAACAATATTAAACGTATTTAAAATCAGTTAAAAAAATAACTAGCTCATTTAAACTGACCACTAAAGCCGATGTAGTAAAATGAATAAAAATACATGATAACTTTCCGTCCGTACTTCATACTTCCCAAGATGATAAATGGCAAAAAATGATTATTTCATCAATAATGCATAAAGTGAAGTTCGTTAAAACTGAAAACTTGTCAGTTTCAAAGGACGATAACGAGCCACTGTCGTCGTTCCAGGTTGTCTAGTGCATTGCGTTTCCTTGCTTTTTTTCCCATCGATGCCAAACATACGAGCCCTAACAACTAAAAAACTGTTTTTTCAAAAACGTAGTTGATTACTTAAATACGTAAGATGATTCTTCTTTAAATTTTAAACTGCATATAACAACATATTTGATTTCATTTTAACTTAGATTTTCTCAAATATAACTTCCTATTTTCTTATTACCGTTAGTTTAGTTATTTAATAATGAAATATGTTGACAACTAAATATTGGGACATGTATAAACGATGTTTGGTATTTAGTTACATGTACAAGTAGGCGCTGACATAATACAGTGTGTGCTTTGACTTGACAATTCAAAACTCAAATGTCACTCGCAGTTTGTATTGTTTTTATATTGTTGTAGTCAGTATCTCTTTAACTTTTTGAAACAATACGACGCTGTAAAGCTACTGATAAAAAAGTGCGTGAAATTAATATCCGCCAATACCATATTGGCAACACAATACGTGAATTATCTTTAGCAAAGATCACTCACTGTTTATAATGTAATTAAAAAATATGGTGAAAGTGAAAATATTGACGTTCGCGGCGCAAAAGTTTGGGAAGGTTCAAAATTGTCTGATAGAAATTTAAGCCAGTTAAAGTGCGAAATTCAGAAAAAAGTACGTTAAGAGATCACTGCACGTTGGAATCAGAATCTGGATTGAGCGTTTCTCGAGAAACTTGCAGAAAATATATTCACAAGTGTGGCCTTGGCTTTTGTAAGGTATGTGAATTTCCTATGGTATGCAATATTTTGTACTTAACCATGTTGGATCTTGTAGATTAGAGAAAAACTGTCCTTAACTAAAATCAAACGCAAGTACTGTACACTTGGGCAAAATCTAAGCTTTCAAGGACTGAAAATGATTGGCAAAAAGTTATTTTTAGCGATGAAACCAAATTCTACGTACGCGTGGGAGACTACTGCAAAAAGGGGTAATTAGGAATAAAAAAAGAGGCACTTCATAATGCCTGCCTTAAAAGGACTGTAAAATTTCCCAAAGGTGTTATAGTTGGGGATGTTTTTCTGCAAAGTTCCCAACCCCTTTGCAGATTCCTGATTCCAACGTGCAGTGATCTCTTTTAACGTACTTCTTTCGGAGGCAGTTATCTAATAAGAGCTGCGTTCTGAATACAAAAATTGAAGAGATCAAAAAAATGTTAATAAATATTTTACACTAATTTTCAATTCGCTAGTGCGCGTGAAAATGGGGATATGTATAATTTCCTTAGTATTGGAGATATTCCCTTATTCACTCGCAATGGCGAGTTATCAATTCTATCGAACGGGTTCCCAGGGTTCAGAATTCAATTTCATTACATTTCTTGACCAAATAAAGATTTCAACAAAGCAATTATTGATGAAAAAAAAACAATATAAAAAACGAACATATTGGCGAGTAACGAAAAGTCCGAGGAAAAGTCCTAAATTCAAACATTTCTTTGCAGTTAAATAAACACGTATTTTTAAAAAGAGAAAATTTAATCAAAATAAAATTAATAAATTTACAATTTGCATGTTTTCCCAAAAAATCCATGACTTCCACATTAAGATATCAAATCCATAATATTAATATTTCCAGGTCGTGAAAAGTTCGGTGGGAAGGCTGATCGAAATTGTCATTCGACCGTTAATACATTTTATTTCTATTACATAATATGGTTCAAAACAAAACAACACAAATCAACAAAATCAAATGAGCTGATATAGTTCCAAGAATTGGAAGCGTCACTTGGTATATTTATGTTATGACCATAATCACAAATAAGTACAATGTAAATTTCATTATTTTCTCGATAACATTTTAGATAGATGAGTATTGAGATAAGTTTAATCATACCATGTACTAAATTACCAATTATCATCAAAATTTGCAACTTTGTGAACGCACGATATTAGGACAGAGTGTCGTTATTTAATGCAAAAGTATGGTTTTGACGAAAACGAAATTACTGTATGCTCTTTACATTTAAAATCCTTCCGGAACAATCAGGCCAATGATCCTCTTAGTATAACAGAACTGTTACGAGTTTTAGCCAATCAGAAATAAAAATTGTTCAAAAAGGCGGTTTCTGATTGGGTAAGAGTTTTAACAGCCCAGTTATAATAACATGAGAAGATACATCATAAGCCTGACTGAGTAAAGCGGATCTGACTTCTTCATTTACATCATGTAGCACTTACCAATAATCTTCCAAATTTGTGACCGGCTGTGCGATTTTGGAACAAATAAAATTGTTAATTTTAGACAACATTCACAGCTAAAGTATGGCCTTGATAAAATGAACTGACAATAGGACATTGTTTACTGCAACTCTTTCCATTCACAAAATTCCTCTAGAATATTATAACTAACATTATGAAGTGACGCTGAGTAAAACACATTTGACTTCTTCATTTGGCATCAGAATTAAGCTCATCGTTCATTGGAAACAATGATTATATGATTTGTTCCCTTATGGTAACTAAATCTTAACTATTCAGAAACAAGGACTAATTTTTGATTATTAGCACTATAGAAACTGCAAAGCAAATATGAATATTTTTTTAATTAAAAATAGATGTTACAGATAACAAACATTAAAAATATATAACTATGAGTCCTATGACGCTCCTTGTGGCATTCCTTGTTTCATCTATTAGCTGTTTTTCTGCGTGAATGTGATTTGACTGACCTCCTGCATTTAACTTATGTAGCTTTTCTACATAAGAACCCCTATCACATACTTTTGCAAGCAAAATTTACCTTTATATAAATGAAGTACATAGAATCTTGAAATGATAAGACACGGCGAAAGATAAATAATTTGACGGCTTTATTTTAGTTTTATTAAAAATAAAGTTACCTATATGAAAAATCGTTTAAATTTAAATTAAATTTTTTTTAGAAGTAGCGAGTAATTGGCAACGATGTTTTGTGGCGTGGAGAGAATTAAGATGGGCACATATTTATAAGCACGAAAAACTCCGACAAAGCAAATTTTTAAGATGTCCTGTGTCCACCGTCTTTTGTTTCAGCATTGGAAAATATTTAAAATTAATAAAGCTTGTCCTTATCTCTGCCAGTAATCAGTCAACATGATTGGGAAATCAAAACCCACAGTTGCACGTATCACTGATGTTACTGCATTTTTAGTGCGGTAAAAGATTATTTGCCAGGTGGAAGTCAGTTTAGTCTGTTACATTTTGTTTTCTACAATATTTAAATAAATAAATAAAAAATTGACAATGGTGTACAGAAATTTCAAGGGAAACTTCTCATTATAGGCAGATTTTTTTTAGAAACCGAAATAACACAGCTTACAAATTTTATGCCGCCTTTAATCAATAGTTTTTGAGATATTTACAAAATAAAATTGTTTTGAAGATTTTCAACATTACAAATTCCTAGTGTCTGTATGTGTGTGTAGGTGGTTGCTCCGCTCTTAACCAAACCTAGGATCATGGACAGAGGCATGGGAGGGGGGGGGGAGCGGCGGCGGTACCATTTAATTTTGATTTTCATCTTTATTACTGTAGAACGTAAAATTAAATATTGAAAAATAATTGCTTTTTTCTACAGCTGTCTAAAAAGTTAACTGTTTTTGGTAAATTATTTTGACGGTAAAGTGACATCAGGAATCAGTAAAGTCTTTACCGATCCCTTTTGTCATCTGGGTTGACAAGATTATCTGATGGCAATTAAAAATGATTAATCCAGTCGTCTTTGAAATTAAGCGTCTGACAAGTCAGTTGAACTTATCAGCTGAATTTTGTTTGCAAAAGATGTCAAGTTAAGAAGTTTTTTGAGATTAGCAGGAACGGTTGCGGAAAAAATATTGTACGTATCACACACGGAAAGTATCTTTACTAGGCTCACCGGCTTCCAGGGCTTGCTAACGCTGTCAGTTGCCCAGTAAAGATTCACTTTCCGTAAATAACTATTACGATTTATCTTCCAATATGGCGGTAAGTGGACCTCGACCAAGGTAGAAAACTTAATGTATAAATTAAATTACACAAATAATGCAATCACAAACTAGAGATTTCTACGACTTATTCCCAATCTCAGATCCCTGATGACTAGCCTATTAAAAATATATACTTACTTTCTTAGTACCTGCAGTGTTGCAATTTGTGTTAATCTTGAGGTCAGAAGGAGGTAACCTCACAGCTGTAAAACCGCTTGATTTTATGACTTAGGAGTATTAAATATTTAAAAAAACGTAATATATGGAATTTTCCTTGAACTAAAGTAGAACCTGTATCGTTTACAACCTATACAGAATGCGCAGCACGACCCTGTAGTTAGTTCTTAGTATACAGGGCGAGTCACCATGACCTTAAACTATTTGTATTTCCAAAACTACTAAGAGTACAGCTACGATTTCTCTTTTATATAGGTTTTTAATGGTGTTCTTTCCAACTAAAATATTTACATTTTTCTGCCACTTCCGGTTATATTGAAAATGACAACCAACTTTGTTATTTTAAATGTAACACCCTGTATATTTTTGCATTTTTTAAATTCTGCGGTAAATTCTATTGTTATTTTATATACCGTACTCCCTATCAAAAACTTAAGTTTTAGGAGTATTCAGTTTTTTTAATTTTTTTTTTTTGATAGCTGCAGACCTTTCAAAAACTGATATCAAATATTAGAAAGATTGTTTGTTAGGTCAAATTGCAAAGAGACACCTTTTGAGAGAGATGGTAGAGATTCAAGTGAATATGAACTGAAACAAAAATTTCACAACTTAGTTTCAACAATATGTCAAAATTCATTTTTTTTAAATAACAACCCCCAAATTTTATTCCAGTTCATGATTCTGCATTAAAAAATAATGCAAAACTGTGTAATCTTTTATATATCAAAAGTGTACCCTTTTTGAGATATTTACTGTTATAAACAAAAGTTAATGTGAAATCTTTTAAAAAGTCAGTTTTATATAAATCAATATTTCAAATGTTTTGAAAAATGTTTCTATGTTAATTTTTGTCATAATCCGTTATATTCAAAATAGCATAATTAAAGAATGTGTTTAAAATAAGACAAAAATTGAATGTAAATAGAAAATGTTTGTACCTACGTATGATTTAACTTAATCAACAATAGTCAAGTAGGCCAGGCATAATATGACATCAGGGAAAGAGTTGAAATTTAAATAATTGTCGAATTTGAGTAGAAAATGCTTGTGCGTATGATTTAAAATACTCAACAATAATCTATCTAGTAGGCAAGGAATAATATCTGAAATAATGGAAACAATTAATATTTATTTATAAGTATAGTTGTCAAGTTTAATCAAATTTGGCTTATTATAAAAAGTCAGTGATTGATAAAATGGCACGTTTAGGATATACAAATGAAGATTTTTTAAATATTATTCTTATTTATGGTGAATGTAATAAAGTTGTCACAAGAACCTGTGATACTTTCGCAGACAGATATCCCGAAAAGCCGAAACCGACCTATGATACTATTTCAAGATTGCTGAACAATTGTAAAAATTGTGGATCTTTTAGTACCAAAAATAAGCAAATTAAACCAATTGTCGATAATGAAGAAAAAGAAATTACGGTATTAGGATACATTAGAGCTTATCCATGCGCTTCTCTGAGAGATGCAGAATTAGAATTGGGCTTATCATTTGTCAATACACAGAATTTTGCAAAAACATAAATTTCACCCATATTCTTATCAAATGGTACAAAGATTACTTCCCGGAGATGATGCAAGAAGGATGCATTATGCCGAATTTATGCTCGTAAGGAACCAAGAAGATGATACAGTCTTTGAAATTTGATTTGGATCGACGAAGCGAAGTTCACAAAAAAAGGTCTCTTCAATCGCCATAATTCCCATCATTGGGATGTTCATAATCCACATGTACGTGAGAGAAATATTCAAGATTCGTGGCAATTTAATGTTTACTGTGCTATCAAGAACGATGCAATTGTAACCGTTCATTTCTACGATAAAAACTTAAATGGTAAGTGACATCTAGAAAATTCTATGAATAAATTAAAAATTGGTTGACTTTAGAAGAGAATATCTTGAAATTTTAGAAAATATGATTGCTCCATACATGGATCATCTGCCTCTAGCAGAACATCAGAAAATATGGTATCAACACGATGGTACTCCTCCACAAAGTAGAAGGATTATTGACATTCAATTGTGGCCCTCAAGTTCTCCGGATATGACTCCATTGGACTTTTTTGTATGGGGGATCATATAAAAAATATTGTTTATGCTAGTCCTTTAACGACAAAAGAAAATTGCCAAGAAAGAGTTCGAAATGCGTTCAAATCACTCACTCCCCAGCAAACAAACGAGTTCTTATATGTTTAGAAGTGAATGGCAACTGTTTTGAACATGTTCTTTAATTTGAAAATTATTGACAAAATCTTATTAGAAAATACATTTTTGAAAAGTTTCACATGTAACTTTTGTTATAACAGTAAATAATTGGAAAAAGGTATAGTTTTGATATATGAAATCTAACAGTCTTGCATTATTTTTTAATGAAGCATCATAAACTGAAATAAAATTTGGAGGTTGCCATTTAAAAAAAAAATGAGTTTTGACATATTATTGAAACAAGTAATACTTTTTGATCACCCCGTATGATTATTTTTGTTCCAGTTCATATTCACTTTAATCTCCACCATCTCTGCCAAAAGGTGTCTCTTTACAATTTGACTTAATTAACATCTGTTTGATATTTATTATGTTTTTGAAATGTTTGAATGTCAAAAAAAAAAATTAAAAAAATTGAATACCGTCTAAACCGTAAGATTTTCATATGAAGTATGGTATATAAAATATCATTAGAATTTACCGTAGAATTTGAAGAAGCAAAAATATACAGGGTGTTCCATTTAAAATAAAGAAGTTGTTTGTCATTTCCGGTATAACCGGAATTGGTAGAAAAATATAAATATTTTAGTTAGAAAGAACACCATGAAAACCTATACAAAGAAAAAATCGTAGCTATACTCTTAGTAGTTTCGAAAATAAAGATAGTTTAAGGTCGAGGTGACACACCCTGTATGTCAGAGGAGAGAGCGAGAGAAAAAGGTTAAAGGAAACTTTTTTCCGTAATATAAGCTTTACATTTTAACCCGTATTTTAAAATTACTAGGTACTTTGAAATATACAGTGGAACACTTTGTATATTTCATAACAATTTTAAATTGTAAAGCTTAAAGCCATAAGACGTCCGACTTTAGTATTTTAAATAAAATACCCTGTATGTTACTATATCTTTGAATTCATTATTAGGTATACATTTTGGATAAAAATGTATGATAATACTCTACACCTAAAGTCTTGCCTAAATTTAACTGTTTTTGAAATAATGACAAAAGTTTCGAGTCACAGTTTCCCAAAAAATATTAAGATTGCTTTCTCTAAATTAAATATCGAACGATTTTTTTTAATATTATCAGCAGGGAGAGGAAACTGGACCGTCCAGGACCAGTCGCTACTGCTGCTACATTGTTGACAGAATGGTATACGTAGGACAAATAAACGCAAAACTAACAAATGAATAATGAAATGCATACCGATTGATACAACGTATTATTCAGAATGACTGAAGCTTGTCATCGCATGATCACAACTAATATTCGTTCTGCATTCGTGGCTGTTAAATTTGAAGGATATGGTGTGCAGGTACATATGTATGTTGTACAAGGAAAATGAACATTCCACATCTACCGAGGTTAATGGTGCGAATTCTAAATAGTTCACATAGGCAGGCACTAGTGATGGGAATCGGATACGATAATCGAATTAGTCGATTATATAAATATCCAGAAATAATCAAATATGTGTTCTAAAAATTAGTAGTATTGCTATCAGTAATTAAGAACATTAGTTGTACACAATTACTGCACGATGAATACGGCGGCCGGCGTCCGATTTGATTATTCTCTCGGTTTCGAGTTGGAACCCTCGATCGATGTACACGATAAAGTACAAAGTAGGTAATTAGTTGCAACAACAGAGTACAGTAAACCCATAGATTTTATTTAGCAAACCAGATTTCTTTTTATAAATATGTACACACAGTGTGAAATAATTTAAAAGCAGTAGTTTAAGTTTTAAATAAATAGTTATTGTTACATATCTGTAAAGTAAATAAATTATAAAACACTTCAAAAATTAGTACGTAATACTATCTATTTATTATAAATAAATGCACCCAACATGATACAAAAATAACAAATAACTTAGGAGGCTAAAATTAGTCCTAATAATATTAGATTATTAAAAAATCTCGATTATGTAATAATAATCGATTATAGAAATATCCCGATTATTCCTATCGCTAACAGGCACTGACAAACCGTTCTGATAATTTTTGCACGCATTTTGCACATTGTTTTGTATCCCAGGTTAGCGGACCATATGCCAAACACTGCTTCGCGAAAGTAACTGTACGCGATCGTGTCACTAACTGAAGCACAAGAGCAAAGCATGTGTATAATATACATAATATTACACGTTTATCCCGGCTTCCCGCCTCAATACTGGTTGCATATATTACAGGTATATAAATGCTCTTTACAAAATAGGATATTTTTATGCAACTGCTGACCCTGGCCCTTTTTTTGTAGGCCTGTGATTTTGAAGTTATACATTTTTCATGAAATTTGACAATAGCTGTCTTTATGTCAAGATTCATTTTCGACTTCTGATTAGTGATCGGCAGCCTAAAAAAATTAATGATGCTCCAAATATTGAATTTTTACCTTTTTCTTCAAATTTGACACCGTGTTGACAGCTGTCATTATGTCAAAATTCAACGACCCAAAAAATCCTTATAAAAATTTTTTTCAAAAAAAATGTCCCCTTTGGGAGATTATAGGTTAGGTCATAGAGAAAAATTGAAACATAAAAAATTTTTTTGCCAAATTCGGTTTTAACGAGGCAAAATACATGGGAAAAGTTGAGTCTGATCTCTAGGACAGAACTTTTTTTTGTAGGCCTGTGTTATCTTGACTTTTTACATTTTTCATGAAATTTGACACTTTGTGACAGCTGTCTTTATATTAAAATTCATTTTTGACTTCTGATTCGTGATCGGCAGCCCAAAAAACTTAATAAGATGCTCCAAATATTGACTTTACATTTTCCATGAAATTTGACAGCTTGTTGACAGCTGTCATTATGTCAAAATTCACTTTTGACTTCATATTCAAGATCAGCGACCCAAAAAACCCTTACAAAAATTTTTTCAAAAATTTTCCCCATAGGGGATTGTAGGGGGTTATAGGGGGGTCATACAGAAAAATTGAAACGTCAAAATTTTTTTTTGCTAAATTCGATTTCAGCTCGTCAAAATACATGGGAAAAGTTGGGTCTGATTCCCAAGACAGAACTTTTTTTTGTAGGCCTGTGTTATCAGCCTCGCTAAGGACTAAAACAAGTAATACGTATAATAGACAATGAGTCCATGTTACCATACTCATCAGCTTAAAGTCACCATCTTGCGAGATGCTCCCTATCTAGCACGTACCACTACAAATAGTACCAGAAAGAGAGCATCTCGGTAACGCGGTAATTAAGTTGATGACTACTTAATGATGAGTATGTTGTATGTAAAGTTTACATACAGTATATACAGTAAACATATTTGCAATATAAAAAACGTCAGCTTCTTTGATACTTTTACCGTCGTTAAAGAAGCCGATGCTTTTTATGTTGCAAATAAGTTTAACATAATACAGTGTCTATTCTTAAAACTATCCGCTTTCAAGATATTCGAGTTGTGATGTTTCAGATAAGAAAGTGAATTGCAAACAACAAACTCTAAACGTGTTATGTAAAAACATTATAACATACTGAAATGTGGAAACAATTATTTTATTAGATCTCTATCAATAAACTTACATAAAAATACTATTATTAAATCCCATCAGGATTATATGTCATATATGTACGTAAGTCCTTCAACAAATAAACATTTACTTTTATCATATTATGTATGATTGATGCCGGAATTCTCTGTAAGCATTTATGAAACAAATCCTTGGATTATTTGACGGTTAAAGTCGAGGATAAAATGAAAAAAATACATACCACGGTTATTTAACCTTTGTTCAGATAACATACATTATACTGTTGATTAATCTGAATCAAACAATCATAACTACACACATACGTCTTCAAAAACGCGAGGAAACAATTTGCCTCCGGATTAAATATTACGTTATGTCATGTCTTATGACGAGCCAGAAGAAGCGCATCATGTATTCGTGATTTGATCTGCGTATTTACGAAATAGTAATTTTTAATGAATAAAATTAAATAATGTATAAAAATTGTTTACCAGCACATAAAAAATTGCAAAAGTTATTAACAAATTAAGATAAAAAAAGACATTTAGTTTTTCGCAAATAATTTAGAAATTATTAATAATTAAGAAATTAAAAAAAAAAACATTCTTAAAGAGGACGAAATTTCCGAAAAAAAACTCCTAAACTCCCGGAACTGTACCTCCATTATTAATAATTTTAATTTAATGGTGAAAACAGTGCTCCGCGCTGCGAGTGCGACTCTGCCACAGACCTCAGAATCCGACCGTAGTAACAAAAAAAATTTTTTTTAGCTATAAAATATTAACTAAAAAATTTCAAAAAATTATCGGATCATATAGACATTCCAAGGAACAATACTCACTTAAAAAATTTTTTTTCCATCAATTTCTCATAAAATGCGCCTATTGTTAAACAAATTTTTTTTGAAGTTCACGTTTATGTTTATAATCAGATAATTGTTAAACTAAAGACGTGAAAATTATAACCGATGCTGGTGGATACATTGTGACAAGTATACTATATGAAATAATCACATCACGATATTTTTAATTGTTATAGTTCATTAGTTGTTAATCGTTTACGTTAACAAAAAACTAGTAAATCATAAAAAAAGTGAAAAATTTTTTTTATCAATATTTGTTATTATCACTGTTTTTTGTAATATCAAAACACTATTAGATTTTATAATTTTTAAATTTTTAGTGGTATTTATTTTAAAAAATGTTATAAACAAATGGATTAGTTACATATTTTAGAAAAATTTTTTTTGCAAAATTATTAGCGGAATGATGATATTTTAAAAATAAAATTTTCTTAAAAAATTTTTTTATTGTTAATAATCATTTTTTAACTTTTTCATTATTTAAATAATGTATTAACAAAAGATGCCTTTTTCTAAATTTATCATTTGCAATTTTCTGTAACGTAAAAAAAATTTTTTTTAGCTTAAAATTTATTTGTTTATTTAATAAACAATTTGTAATAAACAATGGTCGAATGTACTAATTTTTTTTTTATGGAAAAAAAAAATATTAAAAACAACCATATATTTAACCAATACAAAAAAAATTTTGTTTCGATTTTTTATAGAATTTTCAATTTTGCCACTCTACAGAAATTAAAATGCTTCCTTCTTTTGTTAAGTTATTAACCTCTATATCTTTTAAACTATTAGAGATATGACAATGGAATGGAGTCTTTTTTATAAAGGATTAATTAATCCTTAAAATGAGTCAACCACCTAGTTTGTAACTATTGTTAATCAGCTATTATACGCATTTGTTTATAAAAAATTAAGGTTTCTTTGTCATTTTCGAATCTTTTATGACTTATAGCTTATTAAATATTGCAGATACAGTAACAAGACAATTTTGTTCAGTGATTAAATATCTACCGATTAAGTTTTTGATCATATCCATATCTCTTATATGTAGTTTAAACTATAAACGTATTTTTATTAATATTCTTTAAATTCGTATTCCGTTATATACGATTTTTTATTTATTTTTTTTGGATGAAAAAAATTTTTTAAGTGGATATTTTTCCTTGGGATGTCTAGATAATCCGATTTTTTTTGAAATTTTTTAATTAATATTTTATAGCTAAAAAAATTTTTTTATTGCTACGGTCGGATTCTGAGGTTTGCGGCAGCGTCGTGCTCGCCGCGCGGAGCACTATTTTCACCATTCAATTAAAATTATTAATAATGGAGGTACAGTTCCGGGAGTTAGGACTTTTTTATCGGAAATTTCGTCCTCTTTAAGAATCTTTTTTTTTTAATTTCTTAATTATTAATAATTTCTGAATTATTTGCGAAAAACTAAATGCCTTTTTTTTATCTTAATTTGTTAATAACTTTTGCAATTTTTTATGTGCTGGTGAACAATTTTTATACACTTTTCTAAACGTCTTCCGAATCCAATGAGCTATCGCCCATATTTTTTCGACCTTTATAACTAATTCACACCGTTTTTAACTTGCGAACTAGACTATTATTGCAAATCATGCAATAATGAAAGCACTTTAGTCAGCTTTTCTACAACCACATGATCCACGACATGCCTTCTTGCATTTGCAAGAAATAAGTTTCAGTAGTGTTTCCGGTGCAGAGGCTGGGGTGTGGTGACAAATATTAGCCCGTTCTTGCGTTTTCCATTCCCATTCAACTAAAATTTTTTCAATTCCACCCCAATGCTGGTCCTGAACAAATGTCCAGGCCGTTGACGATCGACTTGACTAGTGATGAAAAAATTCTCACAATAAATATAATTAAGAATATTCTCGAGATTATGCTCATATTTCTAATTTAGTTTGTAACGGGTTTCTAATGCACATACAACTCTAAATGCAATTTTTTAATAGCAAACTAAAAACACTCTATTTATATAAGTACCTTATACAGGGTTATTCACGGAAAGCGGGTATTAGACGTTTCTCGGGATCTCTCTAATTTAAAAATCTGAAAATTCGTATATAGAGGTTTTTGGATATGGCGAATTTAACGAAAATATTTTCAACTTTGTGTCACTTCCGCTTATACCGGAAATATCATCAAACTTTGTTATTTTAAATTGAACACCCTGTATATTATTACATATTTGGATTCCTCATAAAAATTTAGCTTGGGTTTGTGCACCATAATGCAGCCTTATACCTACTATTTTCCGAGATAATTAATATTTTTGAAAAATTTTGACGGTTTCTATCCTTCGGAAAAACATCGATATCTTCTATCATGTTACAGATTAAGAAATTTTCTTTTCAATCTCGTACAAGTTCCCTACGGTCTAACTAAAAGTGTCCTTATGTTTTCATAATTTTATACAGGGTGTTTTATTTTCACCGTCAAACATTATTTTAGTTTAAACATCAAAAAGTCTTTTTTTTTAAATGGAACCCCCTGTATATTTTTACAGAATCTAATAGATTATTGAATTCTGCATCAACTGATATTACCATTCCCTATACCTATCTCTCTTGGTTTTCTCACCATAGACGAATATTTGTAAAATGTACGTACAACATCAGCACTGTTTCAGGATGTCATCTAGTAGGCTGCAAATGTAAAAATGTTTTGTTTTTACCAATGTCAACACCATGTTATTGTGTGCGTAGCGTCACTTACGCGAATTATTAGTGGAAAATAATGGCAAACGTTTATACAAATGCTGTAATATTAGATTTGTTTTCTATTTATGGAAATAATAAGGAAATAATTAGTAGAACGTGCAGAGAATTCAACGAGAAATACCGAGAAATACCGAGAATTACCACCAATGACAAACAATAAATTCCGAAGAATCAGGTTAAATTTTTTAAAATTTGGCAAAGTTAAAGACGTAAAGACAATACCAAAGACAGTTACAGATAACGAAGTAAATGAGATTAATGTTCTGGCTTACTTTTTATGCAAATCCGCATGGATCTATTCCTGGTGCTAGTTGAGATTTAGGAATTTCATATTCGTCTATTCAACGAATTCTAAAGAAGCATAAGATGCATAACTTTCTGTACCAAAAAGTACAATCATTGAAACCCTAAGATTTTCGAGAAAGAACTGATTTCTGTGAACAGATGATCGTACGTCTTCAAGAAAATCCTAATTTTTTTAAAAGAATTATTTGGACTGATGAGGCTAAATTTTCCAAAGAAGAAATTTTCAACAGGCGAAATTTGCACAACTGGACACAACAAAATCCTCATGTGGTACGGGAATCGAATTTCCAGACCAAATTTAGTTTTAACGTTTTCTCCTTATTAGTAGATAACACTTTTAAGTATCATATCTACGAGGAAAATTTAAATAGTAACAAATACATGGAAATCTTGAGAACAGTAGTTGTAGAAGTGTATGACGAATTAGTATCATTGTTCGAAGATAGGTGGTTTAGATACCGAGGACCTTGGAGATTACCAGCAAAGTCCCCTGATTTGACCCCTTTAGACTTTTACCTTTGGGGTACAATCAAAAATATTGTTTATGCCACCCCGGCTACTTCCAAAGAAGATCTAAAGAATAGAGTAAGGGCTGAATTTCAGTAATTAGATTCCCACGAAATTCGCCGAGCCACGGTAAGTGCCGTAAATCGCAGAATATTGGCTTGTTTGGAGCAAAATGGAAAGCATTTTGAGCAGTTGCTGCATTAAATATTTATTCAATGTATTCGTTAATTTTGTAAATTTTTTATTCCAAAGTATTTTTTTATAAATCTAATAATAAAATGATCTTTTGTTTTTGATGGTTATTGATTTTGTTTTCTTGATAACTAACAAATAATTATCAACTGTCCACATGATTACACTCTTTTATGATAAGAAAGGAAGCAACTTATAACTTGTGTTGCTTAGTAATAAACAGTGCTTTGTATGTTCATTTTACAAATATTCGTCTATGGTGCGAAAACCAAAAGAGATAGGTATAGGGAATGGTAATATCAGTCGATGCAGAATTCAATAGTCTATTAAATTCTGTAAAAATATGTAGGGGGTTCTATTTTAAAAAAATGACTTTTTGACGTTTGAACTAAAATAATGTTTGACTGTGAAAATAAAACACCCTGTATAAAATTGTGAAAACATAAGGACACTTTTAGTTAGACCGTAGGGAACTTGTATGAGTTTGAAAAGAAAATTTCTTAATCTGTAACATGATAGAAAATATCGATTTTTTTCCGAAGGATAGAAACCGTCAAAATTTTTCATAAATATTAATTATCTCGGAAAATAGTAGGTTTAAGGCTGCATTACGGTGCACAAACCCAAGCTAAATTTTTATGAGGAATCCAAATATGCAATAATATATAGGGTGTTCCATTTAAAATAACAAAGTTTGGTGTTATTTCCGGTATAAGCGGAAGTCAAACAAAGTTGAAAATATTTTCTTTAAATTCGTCATACCCAAAAACCTCTTTATACGAATTTTCAGATTTTTAAACTCGACAGATCCCGAAAAACGTCTAATACCCGCTTTCCGTGAATAACCCTGTATATGGCATACGCCTAACTAAAAAATATATATTTATTATATTATATGATATATCTATAAATTTCTTTAAAAACGATTAAACATCACTTCTGATCAGACCAACTTGAATCTTCAATATTTTCTAAAGATGTATCTGTATATGTATGTTTCTATTTCCTCAAACAAGTCAGTGCAAGTATACCAGTATATTAACGGGTATTCCCGTGCCCGCTGAGTAGACGTAAATCGGCCTCAATAAGTGACTCCGCGGACCGCAGAAAGTAACAAAACTGCGAGAGAACATTATACACCAAGAGAATTTTCTCGCGGACAATATTCTAGAGAATAGTCTCGTTCTCGAGAATATGCTCCTCTCCCATCACTAGAATTGACCGGCTTAAACGCGCAATAAACTATTTTTCACAATACACATGATGACGTAGACATTGTAGCGTTAGTACGCGGAAACTATTTATTCCTTTAACAGGCAGTAATACTATTTTTTATTTGGAATCTTTTTTTTCTTATATTACGATTATGCAATATTTCATACGCAACTTTGTTTTTTTTTATATTTGCCGTTTAGTTGGTAGGGGGTGGTTGATTTTTCAACCACTGAATGTTTTAGGTCTCTCAAACTGTTAATAACTCATGGTTGAATATTCAAAGTTGTTATGCATAAGAAATGTGTAATAAATGTAATAAAAATTGACTGAGAAATCATTTACATTTAAACAAATTTAAAATGTTTGTATAATAATTTCACGGTGACCTTTTTGACTATCATTACAGACCTCCCTGTATATTTTCCCAGGTGTAAATCTGATGGATATAAAATAATTACATTTGAATAGCCCGAAATATTCAACAACATAAAGTTAGCGAAACACTTTTAACTAATCGAATATTTAACCAGCTCATAATTTGTTGCTAAAAAGTTGCTAATTAATTGTAGTAATAGTGAATTTGTTGCTCTTTATTTAAAAAAAAACGGGGTGTTTCGCTAACTTCACTAGAAGTTAGCGAAACATCTTCATAAAAAATTAATTTAAATCATCGGGAGTTAGCCTAAATTATTCATTTATTTATTTTAAATAAGCGATGTTTCGCTAAGTTCATATGAAGTTATGCAAAACACCAACACACAAAATGATTATAAACAACCGGGAGACAACTTAACGTACTTAGTTTTTTTGTTGTTAATTAGTTGTGACAATATCGCTATTGTCCTGGTTGTTTTTAAGAAATGAGAGACTATCAAAGTTTATACAAGAATAAGAGTTAAAAGATGATAATTTCGCGAACGATTGGCATATTCATATTAGTTACAAATTTTAAAAATAGCAAGAAAAATTCGTATAAAGTGTGCGAAAAATAATTTGTACAATTATTTTAAAAAACTGCAATTTAACTTTAATTTATTAGTTCCTTTGTCGCTGATTACTTAATGATTAATGATTTTGTAGCAGTAGTTGTTAAAAAATTGCGCACTAGAAAATTACAAAAGTATAATTGTATATAAACATAGGTTTGCAAATATGTCTAGAAAAACACCCTCCATACAAGGGTTGGTTCATGATTTTCGGACTGGGAATCGTCATGGGAATTTGTTGTGCGGCTCGTACGAATTGGTTGTAGCATTAGACAATTTGTTGCTATTGAAATATGCCAAATATTCCCTTTAGTTTTTTTTTCCAATAATCTTAGCAAACCATCCACTGTTTATGGGGTTGTTGATGGTTTTTCTACTCGGAATCGTCATGCGAATTTGTTGTGGCTTGTACGAATTAGTTTAGCATTGCAGAATTTGTTGCTAAGGAAATGTGCGAAATATCCCGAAAAGTATCATTTATGTTAATATTTCTAGCAAAACACCCCCCATATAAGGGTTGGTTCATGATTTTCGGACTCGGATCGTCATGCGAATTTGTTGTGCGACTCATATGAATTAGTTGTAGCATTGCGGAATTTGTTGCTAAGGAAATATGCCAAAAATTCCGATAAGTATCATTTATGTTAATATATTTCTAGCAAAATACCCCCCATAAAAGGGTTGGTTCATGGATTTTGGACTCTAAATCGTCAAGGGAATTTGTTGCGCGGCCCGTACGAATTAGTTGTTGCTTCCCAGACTTTGTCGAGAGGAAAATATGCCAATCGTTCGCGAAATTATCATTTTTTAACTCTTATTCTTGTACAAACTTTGATATTCTCTCATTTCTTAAGAACAACCAGGACAATAGCGATATTGTAACAACTAATTACCAACAAAAAATAAGTGGTTGAATAATCGACCATTGCCGGTAAAAAGTTACAAAGAAATGGTAACTACACAAATTATGGGATATTTTCTCTATAGTTTAATTTACTATATAACTATTTTTATCGTAAAATAAACAGGAAAGGAGATGTCAAAAAACTCGTTCGTGGTACCATTTTTCTAATATTGCTTGCGAGCGGTACAAGGCGGGAAAATAGAAATTCGAAAAGAGCTCCTCATAATGTATAAAAATGCTAAACATGAAAACTCCTGGAAAATTGTAACCCCCTTTTTGAGCACATAATTCCTGGATTAAATGGCTAACAGCGAGATTTATTAAAGAAACTGAACATACTAAAATTGTACATTGAATTTCACATAAATAACATTTTATGCTAAAATAATGTGTTCAACTTCGTATGAATATCATTGTTGCATTTTTATCCTTTGTAGTACATAATAAAATCCCTCGTAACACCTATATGATAATAAATTTCGTTGTTAGACATCGCAAAGTTCGTAATATATTTAGTGTTACAAAAACTGTCGAAGAATTACCCGGCTTAAGATTGACTGCACTTTGCCCCTTTTCAATTCCCATTCGATTATGTATCTCGCGTTATGCTATCGACATAATAGGTATATCATTTTTTTTTAAATTGCTTATCAGTTTCTTCAGGTATTTTGTCATTTTAGTGGTAAAGCCGACACAATAATCAATTTCTGTTATCATAAGAGTATCGTAAAACTTATCAGCTTTATTTTACATAACAACTGAAAGAAACGTCATTTCATTGTTTACATACTTATAAATTGTTAAAGATCTAGCATAATTATTAATATACACTATCTCGAGACCTATCTCATATAAGTATGCCTATCTGTGAACAAATTATCAAGAGGAAGCTATAAAAATTCATGTGATAATCACGATTTTAGCAACTCGTACACAATACGTAATTTCTCTAATTAATGAAACTACGTTGAATTCCTAAATTAACATCATTGTAAAGTAATTTATCAAAACCAACTCATATGGTCGTATCATCTCTCGGTTTGGTGACCAGGATTGGCCGCCACGCTATTGCGATTTAACACCTTTGGACTTTTGGCTGTGGGGTTAACTGAAGTCACAGGTTTATGCCAACAAGCCCGCGACCACCGAAGCACTGAAGGCCGAAATTAGACGTTATACCTATCAACGAAATACCGCCACATGTATGCAACACCGTTATTCAAAATTTCGCACGCACGTGCCAGCTAAGCCGTGGCGGCCATTTACCAGATGTGTTGTTCCATACATAACTCCCAAATGTTTACATTATAACTCAATAAATATTTCAATACTTTGCTACAGAAAACCATGTTTTATTGAACCTTGAAATATTGCGTTCTTATTGAAACACCTTTTTGCGAGCCCTTTTGGTTGGTTTCATCATCACTACTTCATTCGTTTACGCGAAACATATCAAATGTGCCGACACTAACTTCTGTAAGTAGGTATCAAACAGTGAGAAATGGATTATTCCTCGAAGTATACTGATACTAGCCGGGAATTAATTGGCAATTTATACTGCTGGAACGAAATTTTTGCTTTCTTCTTTTTTCGCACTCTCAATTCGCCGCATGACATTTGATTGAACCTTATAAATAACATAACCTATAGCTCAGTTTTTGCTATCGTTTTGATTTTGGGTCATTTGCACTTAAATTTCCCAAAACAATAGTTTTAGAAGATGGAGCGAATTATTTATGCAAACTAGAGATGCTACCACAAAATGTTATATTCACAAATAGATTTATAATTCAAATAGTTTTAGACGATATTTTATATTTGAACTGCGCATGACCAGGATAAAATTCACGGAAAATCCGAGAATCCTTCAAACCGTTTGAAATTGGTTAGAACCTAATCAGTTGACTTGCTGGAATACTGAACCAGTAGTCAGAGAATCCCCGATTATTATCTGCTGGAACGCCAATTTCGATTTGCGTATGTCGAAGACAGTTTGAAACCGTTCCTGACTGCTGCTGGAATAAACCTTATATATATATATATATATATATATTAGTCACAAAAGTGCTACAAAAATGTTTTAGAACTGCTGATAACTCGGCCGGTAGTTCAAATAAAGGAACCTTTGACCACTGTAAATTTACTCGATTATTTACAAGCACAAAGCAAAATAAAATAATTTTTTCTAGCGTTACATTACCGAAAACTATTTTAAAATTGAAAATTTTAGCTGAAGCCATCAAATTTGGGATCAGGTAAGGGATCAGAGTTGGCACAAAGAAAAAAACCGGCATGTAATTCAAAATAAAAAATTTTTAACGAAACATTTCAAGACACGTTTTTAAAATTTGAAGTAAGGCAAGAATTAAATTAGAATGATTTTTTTAGATTATGTGCAAGAATTTGGTCAAAATTTTGTAGGTATCGGCTATCGAGACTATATCGCGGGTTCAGAATTAGAACTAGGTAACTCGATTTTTGGTGATTTTGAGTTAACTACATCAGTACATTGTTCAAGTAGAAATCTTTTGATGCTAGAAGTGAGTAACTAATGAAAGATTTTAGAGTTGTCGAATGTAGTGTAATCAAAAGACGGTCGTCCAGCAATGTGTTGCAGTCTTTGTACAAGAAACCTAAAATTATTAGCAAAAAGAAATATAACGATCTAATGTCTCTTTTTTCTTGTACACCACTCTTCGGACAAGGAAGATGACGAATAAAATAAATAGAATATTTATTCTGTGTTATGTATGATTTTTTCTGTAATGTTTTGATAATACATAAGCATCTTTTACCCAAAACTAGTTGTTTTAATTTTTCATTTTCGTCCCTGCCTGATATATAATTTGGAAAATGTGAATAATAGTTAGTGCTAAAAGGAGATACCTGATAATTAAAACTAATTAAAAACTTTTTTTTCTTTTGAATTATCTTTAGAAACCTATTATGGTCATCTTTATTAATGTCATTAAAAAAAAATAATTACTTTACTGCGTTTCTTTAAAGTGGGACAATGTGTGGCATAAAAGTCAATAATAGCGATTATCTCAAAACACTTAAATTTCAGTTACCTAGTTATAGTATTGGCCCCACGATATAAGAGTACATTTTGTTCAGTGGTGTGTATGACAAGTTGATCTTTTTTTTGGAAAAAAAGCCCTGTTGGGAAAATTATCAGAATTTTAATTCCCTGATACAATTTGGTGAAAAATGTTAGGATCTTGCATTTGATAAAGTTTATTGTTTTTGGGTAAGATGGGAAAATCACTTTATTGCATGTAGAGCGAGATGTAAAATATAAACGTTCCGTATTCGAATTGGAACGTAAGACTTAAGAATCTTCGATAGAATACTTGCTACACACCTAATGGAACGAAATGTCGATTTATTGGTGTTCCAAGAGAAGTCTCGAAGGGCAACATACCAATTTTAAACAAATCTTCGTATTTCGGATAAAATATAAAGTCCAGATAATAACTAAAATAAATATAGTTTAAAAAAACTAAAAAACACGCTTTTAAAGCACATCAAACTAAAAAGTGAAAAATAATTATTAATATAAACTGAAAACAATAATGAACGAAAAATACTAGTATTATTGTGAAAAAAGCGTGGGGTGCTCGATATACGAAAAATATTGCACAAAGCACCCCACGCTTTTTTCACAATAATACTAGTATTTTTCGTTCATTATTGTTTTCAGTTTATATTAATAATTATTTTTCACTTTTTAGTTTGATGTGCTTTAAAAGCGTGTTTTTTAGTTTTTTTAAACTATATTTATTTTTAACTTTTTAGTTTGATGTGCTATGAAAGCGTGTTTTTTAGTTGTTTTAAACTATATTTATATTGCTTATTGATGCTGATATTATAACATATTACGATCCAACAGATATTTCTGAAAAAAAAATATTTTTTTATTTCAGCCGTGAGGTTCGAACTCACGCCGGAGGAGTCAGTCGTTTCGCGTCGACTGCCTTAACCCACTCGACCACCGAGCTAATTAACAATTACTGAATCTACTCACATATTAAGCCTTTGCTTTCACGCAGGGATACGTGAGGAAAGGATTGGCGATCCTGATCAGGATAATGATATAAACTTATCAAATTATTGTATTGTTACCGGTTCTTCGTAAGTGTACAAAGTTTCAATTAAATCTGTCCGTTTAAAGTGGGTCAAAATCGAGTCCAAAGAGTCGGTTACAAACAAACAAGCAAACAAACAAACAAACAAGCAAACATACAGGTGAAGCTAATAAAAGCGTGTTAAAAACACTTCAAAGTCCTGTATCAGCAAAAAGGCATCGATTAATGTTTATGTAGGAAACTATTATTTTTCAAAATTCCTATTTAATCTTTCCGGAAGAAATTTGGCTTTGGCACCCTATAGCATAAATGATCCCGTAAATGATCATTTTTGATACAAAAACATTTCTGAGTACTTCAAAGTTTTTTCTTGTGAGTAAATACCGACGTATTTACACAATACTTTTGTTGTGCAGTAAATTACTTAATAACATTGCATGCATAAAATTTATAAAAAAAAACGAAGTGAAATATCAAGGTTAGGCGTGTATAATTATTGTCATTAATGATTAATGTAGTAATTAGAAACAGCATGTTACGAGTTACTGCACAGTGTACATTTTATTCAGTCAAACTAATAAAATTTAATGCATTCTTAAATTATATTTACTTTATATACATACCTACATCAATCAATTTTTTTTATATATGTACGTGTTTCATTAAAATGATGTATACTTATAAAAAATGTAATACTAATAAACATTTAAAAGTTATACCCACCTATTGATTCCTAATTACGTTTCATATGCATGTTCAATAACTAACACTTAGAGAATATAAAATCATCCGACAAAGGCATCTTTGTCGGTGATTTGATGACTTTTTTATATTCCGTTAATCTTTGAAATGAACCATATACATAGATATCGAGTTCGATATACAGTATGGAAGCCAATTGTGCGACCGGGTCCGGGTAAAGGATGGAATAATGATATAGATATACGGACGTTGCGCCGTAGATATACGGCGCAACGTATTGGCTGTAGTAATAAAACTTATTCTACACTCTTCTCTTCGAGACTTTGTGACGAAATAATCACACAAGCTATGCAAATTATGCAAAAGTCGTGAGTCCCTACTAGCACATGCATCACTTATTTGGCCGCATATATCTCATTATTAAATATATTGATATCTCCATTAAGATACATTACATAAGTATTTGCTTCGTCCCTTGGATACCTACATAGATATATGCATACCTAGATGCGCACTTTACGGTGTATAATGCAAGTTAAGAGGTCGACGTGTCAAAAAATATTTGTAAAGATACACTCGAGGGTACACTTTATAATGATTGCGGAACCTCTTATCCATTAAGTGCAAAAAAATAAGTTGTGTTGTGGGGAGTTCTACTCCCTTGACTATTAGACTACTTGGACAAAAATACGCACTCACATGTGATATTTAAATGCATCAACTGGAACTGTTTATAACAAAAACATCTCCCTGTACTTACCTGGGTACTAATTAATACTTAGACTAATACAGGAAATAAATGATTGTGAATTATGTGCATATGCAGTAATGTATACTTTCATTTAATAATTATAAATAATAATAACTTCGGTATAATTTTTTTCAGCAGCTAACCAGAAAAATACAGATTACCTAGGTATATTATAACCGAGGTTAAAACCGATGGTAAGTAAACCTGTGCTAACATATCAGCTGTCGGAAGTTCGTACTTTAATTTTTAAAAGTGGAATATCACGTGATATTACACATTTATGCGAAACTTTCACATGATAATTTAAACGTGTGGAATTCAAATATATGAAAATCACGTATAAATTGTACCTATATACTTGAGATAGTTATCATAAAAAAGGGTTAGTGGGACTTGAAAATAAAATAAAGCAACGACTAAGGCTTATAACATAATAACCCAAAAAAAAGAACGATTCAGCTACGGACACGTGTTTCAGAGTTACTGCTCCTCGTCAGTACAGCATAGCTAAGGAATTGGATCTAGAATGGGATAGATCAGGAGCAAAAACTAACACATGATTGGAGGTAGTTTTAGTGACAAGAAAATTTATTACTTGCCAGCAATTCCAGCAAAATGTAAATCAAGATACACACATATAAATACGATAGCTTCGACGATAGCCATTAAACCCAATTTTTATCTAAATATACGATTGCTATCCGATATTTATATTTTTGTAATAATTTTCTTGTCACTGAAACTCTTTAAAATGTTGATAGTATCAGCCGGGCCCGTTGGTTATGTAATGGAAGTATACACGTTCCCACTAACCCTTAGGAAATCATATGACCAAAAATACCTAATTTTACAACTAACAAAGCAATAGTTTGCACAAAAACGCATATAAAAAACATGAATTGGTTGGCGAATGCAGAAAACTCCTATATTCGTAGGAATTTTACCTCGGCAGTGAAATTTAAACAAAGGGAAAATTAAATACGTAGCGATAAAGTTACGAAAATAAAAATCAACTTCTATTGATTTTCTTTAAAAATTAAGAGGTAGGTATTGTTTGTTTTCCACAAAAAAACTACTTTTCGATGACTTTTAACGTTTTCTAGTTCAGTGGAAATCCGTAAGTTAGATACATTTAACCCTTTTACTTAAAATACCTACTTTACTTAAAATACCTACCTATTTAAATACACCCCTGATAAGTAAATATTGGTTAAACAATGAAAAATATAATTTAAAACGCAATGCCCACGATTTCAGGTTTTGTAAATTGCCATCCAGTGTGTTATCTACCCAAATGCATCGAAGATACAAGTTATTATAAATAGGTAGGACTAGAAACTCAAATTTAATTTGAGGAATAAAAACCTGAAATTTATTTCTAAGGAAATTAGTAACAGTGTATTTATAATGTTCGAAAATCAGGAAATTATTCTTTTACTAATGTTCAAAGTACCTATTATATTTCTTTCAGTTTGTTTCCTAAACTTTACGTTAAAAATAACCAAATTGTATCCCACCCTCCAGTTTATATAGCCACCTAGATGGACTTTAAATTGAACTGTTCAGTGTTAAAATTATTTTTTCTGTCCAATTAGGATTTAAATACTGTTTCAGGTTTCTCAAAAAAATACATATTTGGAAAGATTCTAGAACGCTAGCCACAATAGCTGCATTTATCTTTCATGCACTTAATTTTATAGAAACATTCGTGATGCAGCAGGCATTATACAAATCTAATGTAAAAAGGATATTACTATGCTGCTTCGTGAATGCAATAAAAATAAAATAAAAACAACACGAAACTTGTTATGCAGTCTCCTAGTGCACTGTAGAATAGTTAGAAGCAACAGCAAAAAGTGCATACACACAAAGGATGCAGTTGAAAACGCTAAGGATCGTGCGAGGAATACCTATGGAACAAATTAAATGTCATTGACTCTAAACAAGTATGTAGTAATCGCGAAAGTACAACCAGTTAAAAAACGAGTGCACTCTCGTTTTCGATTTGCAACTATTCGGTTAAGGTAAAGGCCACGACAATGACCGTGTAAGCATTGCAAAACCCCCCAAATTACTATTACTGAATGGAACAACGGATTTAGAAAGTACAGTCACAATAATAATAAACAATAGACCCACCTGTCTGAAGATTCCGAACTGTCGTATCGGTCGACGCATCTCTTTTTTCTACAATCTTCCTCACAAGGCAAGAATCCCTCATGTTTGGATCCATCATTAACACACAACTTATTAAATAACTTATCACTCTCACTCGCAATATAAAAGGTATCCACTTTTTCACATGAAATATCATTCATACTGTCATTTGTCTCATATACCATGACATTGTCAAAATCTTTCATAGCTGTTTTTTCGATTACATCGCCGACCGGATCGCCCGTACACAACCCGTCTGCCATTTTGAGAACACACTGTCGCACTCGAAGGAAACGCGGCGGCGCGCGCTTGCTTCCAGAGAGGAAAGAGGGGCGTGTGCACTCTGACGTCACATTCCCCTCTCGGCGCTGGTGCATACGACGTTCATTGGCCGCTCAACAATTACATAATTTACTTGACCAGTTGCGGGTAATGACATCTGCTTGCACTCCCGTTGCATTCATTGAAAGTGTATGATTTTTTTAACTCTTTAAATTAATAATAGTACAAACTTGATTGTTTTTATATAATTAAGCATACCCAGTTAGACTGCACACTGCACCTGTTTTTTTAGAGTTGAATTCTTTTTTTAAAGGCAATGCAATCCTACAAAAAATAGTGTAACTATCTATCTGATATCTTTTTAGTAATTTACAATTTTACGAAAGCGTAGAATCGACATGGGAGTTTTTTTATAAGTCCCAGTTTAAATTGTAAATGTTATATTCTCAATTCAAGAAAACTGTAAATACAGGATCCACTTTTGTTGGAAACACCCAATACGCAATAAATTATAAAAATTATTTGTTTTTAAATGAACTGAATTTTTTTTCCATAAATAGGTATACAGTGTGGAAAGTTCTATTTAATTAACAAATTACATTTTATACATGACAAAAAAGGTATACTTACACGGTAAAAATCTAAAGTGGGTTCAAACTTTGATGTGAAGATAACCCTGACGTAGTTTTCCACAAAACACCATATATAGTTTATTACAGAAATAATGTGTACATAAAAAAGACAATTAGCGGCATACAGAGCCGTACTTCAAATTTCTGTGTATTACAATAAACACAATAATATACAATAGATTTTAAAGTAGTCACTTAGATAAATAGATATTTGATACTGCTTCTGTAAATTTTAAAAAATCTTACTCTGTTTTAGGTTAACTTAAAACCTAACTTTAAATAAAATTAGCAAGTAATTCTCTCGTTGTTCAGTTTCGTCAATAATAATTTAACATATTAAATTATTATTGTTGCCTTGCTTTTCGTTCATATTGCCCTTCCTGAATTAATTTATAAACAGTTCGTTCTGGAACTTCTGTTAAGTAGACTGTTTTTTTCACGGCTTCTGTTTCTCTTCCATTTTATTTCATATTTCTGTAAACATTTAAAACTATTTCTTGTGACTGCTGGCATTCTGTTTTGAAACTTTCTTTGTCATTTGTGAAACATTAGCATCTTTCACATCTTTCCGGCATTCTTTGTGGGTACTGGGGAGGATCTTCCCAAGGCTTGAACATTTTTCCAGTGTTATTTTATCACAGCCACTTGTAAACAGGAAACACCTGAATAGTCACCGTCGGTCAAAATATTTATAAAAACACAACTGTATAAAATACACTTAAACAGAGGAAAATTTCACCTACATACCTGTTAAATACTTTAAGTTGTCATAATTTGCTAAAATATATAATTTAAACACAGACTGTATAGAACACACTTATAGCACTGACAATCTGATGAAAATTCCTTATATAAGTCTTAAAGGCAATGTAAAATACCTTCTAAAATACCACCTACTGATATATTAGAATATTTTATTAACCCACTTAGTACTGATACACTTCCGTTGATCGTCTTTCGCGAGACTGAAAATTCAAAATTCGTCCCTGTATCAAGTGTGTTGTTTGTAGAGGCGAATCGCGCACTATTTTTAGATGGCTTAGGACCGGTATATCCACCTCCTGATAAAGTTATCGAACAAATAAATTTAAGAATAAAATTGTTTAACCAGTAAAATAATAGTTACTATTTATCTATTTTTGCAGAACAGTAATTCCATATGAGCATATACTTCACTGTGAAGTTTTTTGCAAAAGTAGAGACGTAATAATTAATATAAATCTGTTTGGTAACTAACAGCCACTTTACCAGAAGATGGATATACCGGGCCTTAGGAATCTTAGTTAAAACAAGCATGATTCTGTTAATTTCTTATTTTAATCATACCGGAATATACCTTGCAAAAAAATAATGATGTTTTATGTATTAAACAATACATCATTTATGTAAACAACACATCATCGAAAAAATAATACGAAAATACTTTGGGATAGGTATAGTAAAAAAATAACCAATAATAATAAGGAAAGCTTGTCGATAAAAAAAATCATACTTGATAATGGTACCGATATAAGTGATTTGATAGTGATAGTGAAGTGATAGTGAAATGATAGATATAGAATTACATTTATTTTTTAGAGAAATAAATTGTTTAAATGTTTTTATTTCTATACATAGATGACTTTGTTTTAAAAGATAAGAGGGGCAAATTTTCAAAAGGGAACTATTCCATTACGTTACTGAGTAAAAGGCATGAGGTTCTTTGAATAAAACCTTTTCAAGTGTTACATTTTTAAGTTTAAAATAATTCATTAGATTACCCTCCGCAAATTTCTTCCTTCACAATTATTAACAATCCTTAACTATTTGGCATAACTAGAGCTCGAACGGATGTATCAGTTTCCAGTGACGGTGGTATCCGTTTCCAGTGACAGTGTTTATGCAGACCATGTTAAAGAGAATTTTATATCATTTTAAAATATTAATACGTAAACTAGTTTTATTATGGAAAACGTATGACAAGTAACAAAACAGTCATATTTTTACGCTAGCCATATTTGGGAGTGATGTTACGCTATGTTTTACTTACAATTCGTGAACGGCTGGGGATATCTAAATTATATAAAGACATTTGAATATATTGGTGAATGTAACACTAACACACACATATTTTTTAGTAGCGATAACAATAGTAAAAGTATATTACTAATATTTGTTGTAAATGTTCCTGAGTTTTCAACTTTGGATATTACGGAATTTTCTAAAAAAGGCAGGATATATTGTGTCATACATGCATGATTATGTTTAAGCGCTGACATATGACCTACAGCCAGTCCTGGTTTTGACCTCACCAATATTTAAATTCGGAGCTCTAGTTATACTCGTAACATAACCGATATTGTTAAAAGTTATTTTCGAATATTATCAAATTTTTTGAAAATTTGCTTCTCATATATTTGTGTTATTTTAAATTTGAACACCACCATTAAATATGAAAAAATGAAAAACAGTGTGATTAATTAAGAATCTAGAAACTGAAAATACTTGAGACCAAAATATGAAGATTGAGCCCAACATACTTTGTAAAGAATGTTACTGGTTTAAGAGATACAGAGTGTTCAAAGTTATTTTTATTAGTCTTTTATTGTTAACATCCTTGAGGTTAACTTTAAAAATTAAAGACTAATATTAAATTATGATTCTGTTTGTCTGCACTATTTCTATTGTTTATTTATGATTTACCTGGCACACTTTGTAATTTAAGGATTAAAAATTGCATAAAAACGAAATGCGTTGAAACTTTTAAGAGCAAATATCTCGAAAACGGATAGAGATATCGAACTTAAACAAGAATCATTTTTTTATGTAAAAAAGGACGCTCTTTCAGATTATATTTTGCCCATAATTCTACAGGTCAACAAATATGCCTCGAATTATCAAAGCAGAGGAGTATAACTAGCGCTCTCTATAAACAACGTTAAAATTAGTTGCAAATTCTTATTTGTCAAGTCAAAAAACGTTAAAGTTGCCAATTTTCAATTTGATACTATGAAAACTTTCATAATTATTGAGAAATCTTAAAATAAAATTCTAAATTTGAACGCCCTGTATCTCTTAAACCAGCAATATTTGTATAAGGCGTATTGGGTTCCATCATGATATTTTAGTTTGAAGTATCTCCAGCTTCGACATTTCCCATTTTTAATTATTCACCCTGTATATGCTGAATTCAGAAAGAAATTTTCTTTTAACTAAGTTAATTTATACGATGTATCGTTTAAAATAAAAAAGGCGAAGTAATTTCCGGTTAAACCGGAAGTGAAAATACCGGATTCCTCAAGAAAAAAAACATAAGTACTTACAGTTTTTTCCTGGGTGAAAAATCAAGCAATGAAATGGAATGAGGCACTTAAAATGATCATCCTGTACATGTTTTGTGGATGTAATCCCTAATTTAACTAAATAATCTAAAAGTTTCCCGATTAAAATGTGGCCCATCCTGTATATACGTAAATAATAATAATAAATAAATAGTTTATGGTTATCATGGCAGTTATTATTAATTCAAATATATTTTTCTACGATTGTGTTGAAAGTCAAATTTTCTAACTTCAAAATGAGTGCGGAAAATGTCACTTTGCCGCACGCCGCCGTGTTGCAAAGAATTTGCCACACGCCTCGATTAAATCTTCACACACCGGAATAAAAGAGTGTGTTTACCTTAAAGAATAATATTATTTAACTGGTAATAAATATTAAATTCTATAAATGTACATTAATTACACAGGAATTACAATTACTTCAGTTAATCCTGGAGTGGGTTGGACCTTTGATGTGAAGATAACACAGACGTAGTTTTCCACGAAACACCAAAACACTATATACTGCACTCGACGTGCGTTTCGCCAACCAAGTTGGCATCATCTGGAGATGATTAAAACTTGTTTTAAATCATTTCCAGATGATGCCAACTTGGTTGGCGAAACGCGCGTCGAGTGCAGTATATAGTGTTTTGACTTAAGTTAGAAATACTAGAAATATTTACATCTGGACCAATGTTTATGGCATTTTCGTTGTCGCCAATTATTTTCTTGGAGACACTTATTTTGTTGTTAACACTATCTTCTATATATGCTTCTGCTGTTGTTGAAGAACGCCACCCACCGTGTCTTTTCAAACTGGTAAGATCCGCTCCAGCGTCAAACAGTAGAGTCGCTGACGGTCGGCGAAAGCAGTGCCCAGTAAAACTTTCAGGTTTAGGAAGTTTTAAATATTCTGCAATTTTCTTTTACATCTGTCCAAACGTGTTTATCCCTACCACTTGAACTGTACACTTGCCATGTTTGTATTGAATGAAGAATCGTTTATGCCCAAGTAACAACTCTAAGATACTTTTGATTTATTTAGGTTTTAAAAGTGCTTTAACATGTTCAATAAAATGATAGTGGTTTTAAAATTACCTTAAGATAAACTAAAAGTTCTTAAAGACCACTGATTCTTATGCAAAGGATTTAATGCACTCTTTAAATTAAAATAAAAAAACTATTTGCTCCTAATGCCCTATTGATCTTATACTAGTTTTATAATACTCTTGACATTGGCTATTTTAAAACTAATTTGCCTTTTTAAAGAATTAAATAGCAAGTTGGTTTTAAAACAATCCATTGTGGAACAAATGGTTTTAATGTAGTTTTATGGAGTATCCTTGATATAGTCATTAAAACCCATTAAGAAAACTATTTTATCTTAAGCCTATATGCTCAATGAAATTCCACATTAAATCCTAAGGCATAGTTTTTATTTTTTAAAGAGTAAATTAAGAATATTTTAAAGTTCAAAGGTTTTAATTTAGCCAATTTGATTAAAAGAAATGCCTGTTGGATTTTTGCTGACTTTATTAAAACTAATTCTACCCCCTCCATAATCGGAGAAAACACGCCATCTGCTCAATAAACTGATTGCTGATTTAGTGAACCAGTGCAGTCCGTGTACTTACTTTATGCATGAATGAAAATTAGAAGACAAATTTAAAATGGAAAATATTAATGACAAGTATTTTAAATTAAAACGAAGTCACTAAATCCAGCAATCACAAAACCGGCACAATTTTAAGGTTAGGATTTCATACGCGCGCCAGATCCCTTTAAATCAATAAGGCCACGAGTTTGAACATATTAAAGCAACTCAGTTTTAAAACGAAGAGTAAATAAATGTCTGGGAGAGTAATTGTACTTAAAGTGGTAAATAAAACGCCATTTTAAGTCTTGTAAGATTTAAAATGTTCTATTAACTTGCAATCAGTTTTTATCTAGACCACGCCATTTTTTATATAAGATACAGACCCGCCATGATGAATATTTTCATTAGCCAAAGAAAAAAATATTATTGAAATATATGCGCTTTACATCCTCTTAAATAACTGAAGGACGGTGTGTCCAAACATGCAATTTAATAAAAAAAATGCATTTGGATGTTTAGATGCAAAATAAAAATTGACGATATTTTTAAAAAAATTTTTAGATAATAAAAAAACACATTATATTGGTGGCGCTCGAGTTATGTAGAAGTATTTTATTATATTTTGTCAGAAAAGTGCCATCCGTAGGTAATTTTTATAGTTTGCATTTGAATATTATTTTTAATCAGCTTTATATGCGTTACGTTTAAAATATTACCACTCTGCCCCATTAGAGACTTGCCGTTGTTTTAACTATTTCACGCATAAAGTTGTCCGACTTTAAAACAAAATAAAACCCTTTTAGGATTAATTATAATGATTCTCAAGGTAATTTAAACTGTTGCAATTTTATTTTAAATGCAAAACGTTTTAATACATAAATTTAAGGTTGCCTTGAAGAACTCTTTAAGAATATGAAATTAAAACTAAATGGTTTTTAATATAGTTTTAAAATTTAGTCTTCAAGACCCTTTTAGGATGGGCCCTTTTTGGCTAGAAGCTGCTTTATGGTGATCCTAAGCTTGTCTTGAAGATCATTTGGTTTTATTCGAAGTTTTATTGTATAATTTTAAAGTGACCTTGGAGATCTTAATAAGAGCATTAGTGTTACCTGGGTGTCTTATGGATGCAGGTCTAAGTTGAACATATCGACGATAAAAATCCAACCAATTATCTCCTTTCGTAACGAAAACGTTCTAGAATCTGGAATGATTATGAGAAAAAATTCTCCATTGTCCCGAATGTCATCTATGGTCATAGTCATCAACTCCTCCCTTCTGAGGGCACCAGCCACTCCAATAATTAACACTACATAAAATAATGTCTTATTACAAGAGATTGAAAAAAACTGAAATTTGTATTACCTTTAGAAGTAAAAATTTGTCATCAGGAGCGTTAAGTAAAAAAGCATTAATTTGTTCTCTGGTAAATAATTCAGATTTCTTTGGCTTGTATCCTACAGATTCTCTTTTTTATAAAGACAATTAATTTCGGAAACTTCGAAATATCTACATTTTCTTCCAATGACAGAGTGCTTCTGAGCATTGAGTAAATTGACCACATCGTGGAAGATTTCAACGTTTTAGTTTTTTCGGCGAAATAGGCGAGTATGACCACTTCCGTATAAACATTCACCTTCTTTTGACGGTACCAGTTTACAAAAAGAAGTTTTTCCTTCTTATAACGTTCTTTCGATTTACGTGGAAGGAGGTCGAAACTCACACTTTCAGCGGCTGCAACAATTTCTGCAGGAATATCTTCGTTTAAATTGATTACTTCCTCAAAAGCAACAGATACAAGATGGAACGCGTCAGTTTAGCAAAACAATTTCTTTTGTTTGTTAGTCGATGACAACCGTTTGAACTTGATCTTTATTATTTTAAATAAAATCTGACAGCCCTGGTGGAAATAGTTTCTGCCAATAATCTAATTTAGTCTTGCAGTGTTCTGAAAAACAATTCCAGAAGAATGAGTAAGTCTAAAAAATTCTGAAACATTCTGAAAAAGTATGAAAAGATCTATGTAAAACTTACTAATCATTTTAAAGACTGCATTTTTACAAGTTTTTGGACTCTTCTAGAATACTTTTTCAGAATTAATCAGATCTTTCATGAAAATTTAGCTAAAGTAAAAGTAAGACTTTTTCAGAGTTAATCAGTAAAATTTAAAACATTTCAGATTTTCGAAAAATTATTTACTGTAGGTTTTATCATATTTATTACTTCTCGTAAGGAATATAAAAACTTGATAGGAGGAGGGTTATTAGTAAAAAAAATATTAATGTTTATATTCTATACATTTTCAAATTTTATTTACAGATTTTTTTTTGATAATTAATTATATACGGTTAAAATATACAAACTGTTTTTATTAAATAATTACAAGACGATAATTATTATTATTATAATATATATAATACAAAGTATTTCAGATAAAGTTGGATCGTTTGGATCATGATGCACAGAGCATTCTTGATTTCTATCATTAGTAGCAGCATTCATTTCATTTCCAAAAATTCCAAATCTTGCACCGCCAAAGCCGTTGCTGGTAAAACAAGTGGGCATGCATTATTATTAATGTTCACATAACTCCGGATATATCTGTACTTTTTACAATATTTTCGATTGGACATACGTGCTTTTGTTTATATCGATATAATCCTAACAATCAACACTACACTGTTATTTTATAAACGAACACAAAAGGCACCTCTTCTACATTAGCTGTTGTCATCATAGATAAAGTTGGCATCATACGTGGAACGTAGAAGTGAAATTGAAAGTGGGGTGATGGCATGCGCAACAATGCATCATTCGATTTAGGATGGCCAATCAGAACCCCTGATTATGACTGACTAGACGCCACAGAGAACCTCTGTGTAGTCTGTGCTAGACGCGATAGACTTATGGTTTTAGAATAAATTGTGTACTAATACTGTATTGTATGTTTTATTACGTGTATTTCTTAAATGTTTTTGAAATATTTTGTACCAGGTATATATATTTATTATTAGTATTAATTAAATATTCTCAAAATAGTTTATATTATATTTATCTTAAAAGTATTTCGTTAATATTTCTTAAAATCACTTGTATTATATAACATTTTATTAAGTGTATTCCTTAAATGTTTTTGAAATAATTTGAATTATATGTATTATATTAAGTATTTCCTAAATGTTTTTGAAATATTTTGTATTATATATTTATTTGTAAGTATTTCTTTGTATTATATATATTATAATAATAATTATCGCCTTGTAATTATTTAATAAAAACAGTTCGTATATTTTAACCGTATATAATTAATTATTAAAAAAAATCTGTAAATAAAATTTAAAAATGTATAGAATATAAACATTAATATTTTTTTTACTAATAACCCTCCTCCTATCAAGTTTTTATATTCCTTACGAGAAGTAATAAATATGATAAAACCTACAGTAAATAATTTTTCGAAAATCTGAAATGTTTTAAATTTTACTGATTAACTCTGAAAAAGTCTTACTTTTACTTTAGCTAAATTTTCATGAAAGATCTGATTAATTCTGAAAAAGTATTCTAGAAGAGTCCAAAAACTTGTAAAAATGCAGTCTTTAAAATGATTAGTAAGTTTTACATCGATCTTTTCATACTTTTCCAGAATGTTTCAGAATTTTTTAGACTTACTCATTCTTCTGGAATTGTTTTTCAGAACACTGCAAGACTAAATTAGATTATTGGCAGAAACTATTTCCACCAGGGAGGCGGCAAATTTAAAATTTTGGAAAGACTTTGAGGGAAAATACTTCATAACCGTAGAAAAAATGTATGTACATATGTGGCAAGCTTCATTGCAAAACTCGTATGATAGGGACACTCGCTGCGCTCGTGTTCCTACTTTCATACACCGTTTTGCAATGAAGCCCTTTACCACACTTGTATTACAATGTACTATTTGAACATTATTTACGTTCTTAGCATACTCGTATATGGTGCACTAAATTATAGTAACAAAAGGAAAGAAACAAAATTTTGTATTACAAATGTAATTTAATTTTTGTAAATTAAATTATAAACATCGTATACCAATGTTAGAATATAAAAACATAAAATTATTGAAAATAATAAGTAATAAATCAATTCTATAATTCTATTAAATACTCATTTTACCATTATAATTGAAGTGGAATTTAATGCATGATTGTAACGGACACAAAATCTTATATCTTTGTTGGACTACTATGTATTGATAATTTACATTGTTTTTTTTTATCTTGATCATAGCTATCTCAATATTATATAAACATTTGATATAGGGTTTTTAGAAATTTATACCAATAAATAAGTATACAGCGTGTTTCATAGGGAAATGTACATATGTTAACTGTGGATGTGGGGCAACTAGGTGGTTCCAAATAACCCATGATTAATGGGTCTAACAACCTTCATTACCAAGATACAGGGTGTCTTATCGGTTGTGCCTAATTTTTTCTCAACCCACAGCATACGAACCACTCCGTATAAGAATTTTATATTAAGTAGGTACGTTTTACCCAATTTACTGAATTGATTGACATATTAACCAAATCTAAAATACTGGTCCGGCTTCATAAAAAACTATTCATGTATCCCAAAAACAACACCGTGTATAACAAAATTTTGAAAATCTGTTTAGTTATTTAAAAACAGCGGAAAAAATAAACTCAATAGTTTACTTTTTACATTTCCGCATCTAATCCTACAGCTTTGATTTTTTAACACAAATTCAATTTAATAGGAAATTCCACGAAGTACAATTTAAAAGACTATTTTTTACTTTATCAAATTACCAAGATTACTCAACCTTGGGCAATTAAAACGATAAAACTTTCTCATAATGTTGCTTTAGTGTTATAAAAGTAGTTCAAAAAGAAATTGCAGGTCCGAACTTAAACCAAAATATTATTTTTCTTAATCATCATTTCAAACACCCTGTATAACGTAATTTTAAAAATAGTATTAAATATTCGTAAATACACCAGCATATAAACAGATATAGAATAAATATTACTTATAATATTACACTTACCATATATTACACAACTCACTGCAACACGATAATCTTCTCAAAATATTTTCAAAAACACAGCAGTAAATAAACAGATATAAAATAATTATGAAATAAACAAATAAACAAATCGGTAATAAAACTAAGTGCAGACCTGAACTATCACAGAATGTAAGTGAAACTCCCCTCGATCGCGTGCCAACAAAAACAACAATCATCTTTCTCACTTTAATGTAAGCGGTGTAAAAGGCGGAACATGTCATGTGTTAGACATTCACCCCCCCTCATGGCGCTAGACTCCGCACGTAGCGGCACTAAACCGATTTGTCGTACTATACCTACTTCGCACTAGTAGGCGATAACAAGAAACCTGTATGGCAATTTTATTCAATTTTCAATAATGTGCGAGGATTACTACTCTGGTACCTTATTTAGGTATTATTTTTAGTGTCTATTACTATTTGTAAATTAATTTTATCGTCTCTGTTGGAATTTGAATTTTTATTGAACCTTTATTAGTATGTTTATATGTTATTCCAAAAATCTCTTTTATAATATTTAAATTTCAATTTATCATTTATTAATTTATAAAGCTTCTATAGTGACATGATATTTTGAATACACAGTGTTCTGAAATCACCAACAAATATTAGACACTATTTTCTATATCCACAGCAGAGCTGGACATTGTTTTCAAAAGTAAGTTATTGGAAGCAATATAAATGCTAATTGCTTTTTACTTGAGGCATTTTATACCAATTTATATTTGAAAATTCAAGCACTTTGATTTTGTTTTATATTTGAGAAATTTCAGCTTGTATTTTCTTGACTATCTTAAATGAAACCCCCCATTTAATACAACATCTTTGAATAGGATTTAAAATTTGTATTTTTAACTAGCGATCACAGGAGTAAAAGTATATTAATAACACAGTCACACTAAACACTTTTTTTTTCTAATCTGGAGTCTGACCATGTTTACTACATGTTTTTGGGGTCGCTGAATCCGAATCCAAGGTCTACTTAACCCCATAACATCAGAATTTTGTCATAACCTCAAAAAACCCATAATGTCAGCTATTAAACGCATATAACCCTAACAATGAAGTTGTCATCTGAAAACCCAAACTCTTAAACCCCATAACCCACTTAACCAAAAATCTGTCTCCAATAATCACGTATGTCAGACATTTAACTTGATATGTACGCGTATCTGTCAGGTCTCCAAAAATGCTCTAATTATATGCACATTCTTTCACTAGTCTTTGTATATCAATGAAAAATATCAGTGATAAATATACGTATTTTGGTACGTGGTTCTAGAAAATATTTTCTTTCAAAGAATGCAAAGCTCAGGTTCTATTCAGAGTGATTATATCTTGCGTGCGTCTGCATCCAGGGCACCTCCACGTGGTGACGGTGGGTAACATATCCGCGATATACATCGGGTAACTCCAATGCCGACGGTACAGTGATTTGAAAAACTAACATTAGTTGAATAAACGTAAAAATATAGATAGACTTTTAGGGTGAAGGTGTTTTTAGGACACAACAGTTATGTTTTGGGTGCTTGAGACAAAACAAAAATTGTGCGAGAAAAGGTGCAATGACCATAGTTATGCGGTTATTAAAATAACGTACATATCAAGTTAAATCTCTGACGTACGTGGTTATTGGAGTTGATAGATTTTTGGTTATGTAGGTTATGAGGTTATGGGGTTTAGGAGCTTGGGGTTTCAGATTACGATTTCATTCTTAGGGTTATATGCATTTAATAGCTGAAATTATGTTTTTTTTTGAGGTTATGGCAAAATCCTGATGTAATGGGGTTAAATAGACCTCGGATCCTGGATTCAGCGACCCCAAAAACATGTAATAAACATGGTCAGACCCCAGATCAGAATTTTTTTTTTTTGTGTGGCTGTGTAATATTTGTTGTAAATGTTCCGGGGAATTAATCTCGGGAGCCTCTCATTAAAAAACCATTTGTATTGTGAGAAGGACTTTCCAACGTCGACAGATATAATTGGCGCATATTTAACATATGTGACCTCTTTCAGAGACCACATTTGTCTTGTATAGAAAACTCTACTTGTGTTATTTTTAGAAGGTCATCTGCCATCCCGGAGACGGATGCTGGAGAAATTCAAAAACAAAAAAAGAGGAGTTCTGAAAAAAATCTTTAAAAGGTCGAATATATGTTAAATATATGTAAAGCACAAACTGACACAAACCAAAAAATCTTTATAACTCGCGAAGGGACGTAGATATCGAAAAAATAAATAAATAAAAAACACCCCTCGTCGACTTTGTCAGACTATTATCTTACGCAAAAGTCTCAGTCCCTTTGGGCAAAAAAACAAAAAAGTTTAGAAAAGAATTCTTTAAGAAATCGAATAACCGTTAAACGTGAAGTATAAACAAAATCAAAAAGTCTCTACAACTTGTGAAGGGATGTAGATATGAAAAACCACCACCTCATACCGCCTGTCGACTTGGGCAGCTTATTATCCTGTACAAAAGTTTCAGTCCCTTTGGATGAAAAACAAAAAAGTTTTGAAAAAATTTCTTTAAAAAATCGAATAGATTTTTGTTGGCTGGCCACAGGCGAGAACTTTTTTTTATGATTTACAGCTGATAATAAAATAGTTTACACTAATAATGACGATGACATTGTATATCGCATCACAAGTATCGTGTAAATCAAAATCTCTGGAAATGATATCCCAGATACGGGTTTTAGTTATCACGATGTCTGAAAAGGTAAAAACTGTGATAGAAATTCAATTTCTAAGGTTCAAAAAATATTTTATTTCTATTCAGGTATTTGTTTAAACCAATGCTCACTCAATGTGAACTCTTTCTGTTCAACACACATTTTCAGTCTGTGAACTTTCATTTACGGTACGGTCTAGAGTGCCAGTTCCTGTTTTATAGTGTAGGAACACCACTTTATTCCATCAATAGTATGTATGAAAGGAGCAAGGATAACTCAGTGAAGAAACGGAATGTCCAGGGGTCTGTGTGTATGGTTGTCGGTTTCGTAGAAATGGACAATTTCACTTTTACCTGCTGAAAATGATTCTTGGTGTATGATCAGATTTATTACTTATGCTCTAAATAAAAGACAGGATTTCAACTTCATCATACTTACTCTATTTTATTTATAACTGACCTCACAAAATAAAAACAATAAATATTATACAGTGTAACCAATAATACAGGTAACAGTTAAAAGCAGGCCAATAAACCAAGCAGTAGTGATGATGCAAGCAGTAATCAAATGCGGCTTAAGTTACGCAATCTATTACTATTGAAATAATGCAAGCAGGTAAATATAATGCAGCTAAGTTATGGAAACTACTACTACTACTAGTATCTAGTAAGCGGTTAAAGTGTTTAAAGCGGCTAGTGCAGAAGCGGTGTGTGCAAAACGGTCCATGTACAAGTGGTTACGGTATACAACCGTGACGCTACGGTAGGATATCAATCTAGGGACTAATGGTTATTTGAGAAATGTTTAATTGCGAGTATACAGCTAGGTTAGCCCTTATATCCCCTATAAGGGTAAAACGTGTTTTAACTTGCGTGCTATTGGTCAGATTCTATCCTCAAACGAGTGACACTAAAAATCTGGCTAGTAGTGTTTCCTAACTATAACACTGGGATTGGATTTTATCCTCAACGGGTGACACTAGGATCCAATCGGTGTATAGTATCATAAATCCTAAACTGAAAAACCCGGATGATCCCGAATGGCGTCTAGCATACGATAAAGTATACACTTTAGCGGGCGTTATATAGCTTAGGTTGTCTTTTATGCCCCTTATTGGTGTACAATCGTGGTTTAATTCGTGGACTGCTTGGTCAGATTCTATCCTCAAATGAGTGACACTAAAAATCTGACTAATAGTGTTTCTAACTATAACACTGGGATTGGATTTTATCCTCAACGTGTGACGTTATAATCCAATCAGTATGTAGTATCATACAATCTAAATTGAAAACCGGATGTTCCCGAAAGACGTCTTAACTAGATAGCACCTTAATCCTTATTAAATAAAATGAAATAAATCAAACGATAAAAATGTCCCTAAATTGGCCCGGCTTGAGATATTCGTGGTGACTCGGATATATATCGAAATATATAATTGATAATAGTTTATAGGTTCAAGCTACAGGTTATCGCATCGAACACGAGCTGACCTATGTAACCGGATATTAATTCCCGGACCACTTGGTCAGATTCTATCCTCAAACGAATGACAGTAAAAATCTGACTAGTAGTTCTCCTTACTATTACACTGGGATTGGATTTTATCCTCAACGAGTGACGCTATAATCCATCGGTGTATATACATAAAAACATCAAATGGAAACGGAATTCTCCCAGAGCGTGTTTCTGAATAGATAACAACATTTTAATTACTGAATCGCGAGACTACCGGAATATCTCTGACCGCTGGGATTAACAGTTATACATATACAAAAACGGTGAACTGCGGATACAAGCGGTTAAAAGCAGTTAAATACAGGAATGATTGCTACCACTGTTGTTTGCGGAGCACACTGGAATTGTTGCGTGTTGAACTGTAGCTGGCGGATCGAAGAAGGGAAATATTTTAGCTGGCGCCTGCGTGAGCAGTTTTGTTTCCAAATGTTGGCGAGAAAGTCACGTGACTCTTGCGCGAGGAACGGAATTTCGGCTGATGTGGAGGGGCAAACATTCTCTAAGCAAACCTAGCGAAATACATTTAAACAAATTTCCTGCGTCATTTGATATAAACAGATGTCTATAAAATATTCTGAGACTGGTAATAGCTTTCTCAAAATTTTAAAACTATGTTTCCAAAAAAGAAAATAATTAAAAGGGCCATGGATTAATATTTGAATTAATTACTTAATCTTTCATATTGTAGATTATTTATAAATAATAGAAATATATCTACCAATAATAAAAGATCCCTGTTACTTGGTACTTAATATAAACAAAATAATTATGATAAAAAAATAACTTAAGATTACCCTGCAAAAAAAACTGGTTTGACCAATTAAGAAACAATTAAAAATAAACATTAAATACAAATCGTTGTATTAGGGTGTACCAAAGTGAAGAACGGCCCAGATTACGTTTTAAAATAACGGAAAATTAATAGCAGAAACAATCACTTCACTACGAATCTTCTCAAAAACGACCTTTTTACCGAACATAACAACTCAATGGAAATTGTACTAATATAAGTATTATTGTTCTACAGTAGTTGCAGACAGTGGCGGCGGGTTAATTACCATATCACAGTATTGGAGCATGAAACCCCAGCAATATTTTAAGCCACGACTAGCAGTACTGAATGGAGAAGTATTGCAGAAAAAAATTGACAAGAAATTGAGAAAGAAAATGTAAAAAATGCGGCAGCACACCAGATTATTTTTAGACCACTTGTAAAAAAATATAAAAAAATTTTTTTTTGTAAAAAAAGAAGAAACCAAAAAAAAAAAAAATTTTGGTTTTTTGTAAAGTAATGACACTTTGAAATTTAAACCTTTCAACGTGTAAATAAAAAAAATAGTTTGCAAAGATTTTACTAATGGTCTAGAAGCAATCTGTGGTGGCTGCGCATTTTTGTACCTCCTTTTTTTCAATTTTTTTTTTTTCAACTTTTTTCTGCAAAACTTCTTCAATCAGTACTGATAGTCGTACCCTCAAATATTGCTTGGGTTCCATGCTCCAATACTGAGATATGATACAACCTAAATCCACCAGCCGCCACTGTCGTTGGTGAACAACAGTTATTAGAAAAAGTAAGCAGTTGTTCTTTCCATTTCTAATCCCCAGTCTCAAAATGTCCTAATTCCCAAATCCAGCCCCAACACTTCTTGACAAAACCAAATGATAGTCATGAACAGGCATCGGACAATTTCCATGCATCCAGAGCTGACACGTGGGGTAAAAGACAATAACAATCATTTGTATGGGAAAATTCAAATACATACCTCGAGCAGTGACGGCTCACAGTGGTCCCAAATCCCAAAAAGCTGGCCAAAATAAGCAAAAAGAAAGTCCCTATATAGAGACTCTTAACTATTGAAATAGCTGTGGTGGTACATTTAGTATGTAATACCACCATTAGAGCCACGTGTTCCTACCTGGCTGTGTATACAATTCTTTTATGAGCGTCGAGCGCATCACAACTGATCTCGTGAGGTACATAAAAATCATGGAACGCATGGACCGTTCAAAGGTGAGCAGATTTTAAATGTGTAAAATGGATTCTTCCCCAGAAGATGAGTACAATTATTGTAATCTTTTAATCCAAATTAACACTCGCTTACTACATATTAATGGAGGAGTATTTCTGAATAGCACTTAAAATTCATAGCTTCGTCAACACATAGATTTTTCGCGTCCACGCATGATTGTCGATATAGTTGTTACTATTAATTTTTATCCTCGCGCCAGCCATCTACGCACTGCGTCGTTTATACACAAATTGAATTGAATATGTTCTAGATCTCGCTGCACACGCACAGTTATTCTCCTTTTCTATGGGAAAGACAGGCCGATCGGGAAGCCGGTCCCGGGATTCACAGAAATTGTCCGGGGTCTAGTCATGAAGGTTATTCTTCCTCAAAATTTTGCTGATATTAGTAGATGGGGGTGCATCAATTTATCTCCATATTACAATCGATATGATTCTGCTACTACTCATAACAAAATATTCAACTGATCTTTGTCGGTTCCTACGAAGGCGTAGAAGGGCCACCTTATTATTTTTTTTGAAATTCCGACTTTAATCTCGGAATTCCGACTTTAATCTCGGAATTCCCACTTTAATCTCGGAATTCCGACTTTAATCTTCGGAATTCCGACTTTAATCGGAATTCCGACTTTAATCTCGGAATTCCGACTTTTTTCAATGTAACAGTTCAGTTCAGTTTTCCCTTCAATTGTAGAAGAATATATTGCACATTATTAGTTGCTAGATACGTTGCTATGGGATTTTTTGAAGAATAAAATTTATATAAACAATAACTTAACAAACCCATTATTAATTCTGTCCAAGAACATGGTGGTCACATAGAACATTTGAATCGTCGACGTGAGATATAAGTAGTTAAGAATAATTTTTAAATGTATTTTTCTTCTCAAATTTTTCACAATTTATGAAGTTAAATAGTTTTTAAATTGTTATGGTTAACATTTTCATATGCTAATATATTAAATTCAATTACCGGCCGGCCAGGGGGGGGGGGGGGGGGTAGAACCCGGGGGGGGGGGGGGGGTTCGGGCCCCGGGGGGGGTGGGGGCTTAAATATGTAATTTTTGCTGGTCCCTCTTAAGGCAGGACTGCAAAAGTGACACCTAACTCAAAAACCAAAAACACCACTGAACGGGTTTGTAAGTAAATCTGGCCTTCTGATATTTTTCTATGGCATTTTAACTTTGCTTATGATATGCAAAGTTAGCTCGTTTATAGCAATATGATTTGGAAATGGTTTGGATTCGATATACAACATATATATATATATATATATATAATATATATATATATATATATATATATATATATATATATATATATATATATATATATCGAAAGTGCAAGTAGTAGATTTTGAAAATCTAACAATATACAGGATGTTCTAATAAAAAAACACCCTTTATAAATTTGTGTTGCACGATTGAAAACCCCAAATTAGCTTGTATCACTTTTATTTGAAACTTTTTTCTGAATTCAAAAATAATGGAGTTAAGGAGGGGTGGCATTTATAACCAATCACCCTGTATAGCTTTCTTGTGTCTTGGATTTTGTTGATTGAATAACCATTTTTAAGATAAAGCTGAAAATGCTGACACCAAGTCATGCTAAATAAAGAAATGAGAGCCCTTTCGAGCACCTTTTGAAATAAAGTTTTAATAAAATGTCTTATTCATTTTATTATAAGTTTTTTTTTGATCTTTCATTTTATCAAAAAGAGCTGTTTATTTATTTTTAAATATTATTTACATAGCTGCTCGAAATGGCTTCCATTTCATTATTTAGCATGCCATGGTCTCAGCTTTTTCAAGTTTATTTTAAGGATGGTTACTCAAATCAAAAAAACGTTATATACAAAAAAAGTTGTATAATTAAATTTCTTATAATATACATGTATCAAAAAAATCATGGGCGTACCACTAAAAAAAAGGGAGGTTAATGAGTGTTGCTTACCCCTCGAATGAGCCCCTTAGCAAGCATGTTCTCAATGTGAACTATTGCTCTTCAACATACGTTTTAGTGTACCGAAATTAAAAAAAAATATCTAGTCATTTTTGCAATATTTGTAAAAATAAGTTTTTTTATTTTCAACTTTAGAAGGCTGTATCTCCATGGGGGGCATTTTCGACTAGAGGTAAATTTGGCTAAAACTTCTTTTGATACCCCCAATCTATGGTTAAGTGATTGACATACTCCCTGTATAACAAATTATTTAAAAAAAAATCTTTTCATTTTAACCACTGACCGAAATACCCAGGCTTTTCAAGAAAGAGTTATTTATTTCCTAAAATACTTGTAACTGTTTTACAAAATTAGTTAAGTTTTGGCCTATTTAGTTTTATAACTCCGCCTATGTACGCCGGCCTGTTCACGACACAGCACGGTCGTCACACAGTCGTGTATGTGAGATACACCTTTATTCCGACTTTAATCTCGGAATTCTGAGATTAAAGTAGGAATTCCCGAGATTAAAGTCGGAACTCCGAGATTAAAATCGGAATTCCGAGATTAAAGTCGAATTCCGAGATTAAAGTCGGAATTGCAAAAAAATAATTAGGTGGCCCTTCTCGCCTTCGTAGGTTCCTTGTTCATTTTGAATAATTTATATTTCCAGTTCCAATGAATCTCTTTAAGATTTTGTAATAAGCTTTTCACTAAAGGTGATCTCCTATTAGGATATCTTTGAGCATAAATTCACTGGGTTAATAAACAATTTCGTTTACCCGACCCCATAATAAAAATCATGTCGTTAGTTTTTTTAAATTCAATAACTAAAAATGTTCATATGAAATATGAAAGAAATGTGCAAAAATCTGCATACTTAGCAAATGTTGAAAAAAATGACAGAAATGGATAATATTCAGAAGATTGTAAGTGAACTTTGAATACAAAATGCCAGAAAAGAAATACATATATAGGGTGGTTCACCAGGAAAGGGACATACTGTTATGGTAGTTAGAGTTCACTTGAACGAACTAGAAATGGTCATTGAAGAATGTCTGAGACCTTTTTTTATTGTGTTACAGGGTGATTTATTGGTTTTGCCCAACATTTATTAGGGTTTTATCTTTTAAACTACTTGCCAGAATTAGTTCGTATTGTGGATGTGTAGTATACTGCTAATGGTCTACTTACGGCCTAATCAATGCTAGAAAATTACAGGGCCGAATTAAGTAATTTTAATTTTTAATGCTCGTATGAAAAATTCACTCTGTATACGTGTTTTTCAAATTCTGGTACTAAATTGTGAAATTACATACAAAAGTGGTCTAAACTGTGTATTTTTTTTGCCACACTTCTTTTCAAATTTTATACTGAAACATTCTGTGTTTTTCATACATTATTAAATATGAAATCAGTATAAAAATGAGAAAATTTCAAGAGTAGGTACCTATACCTAAATAATTTTAATTTCTTTGTGGTTCCTTTGAAAAAATTAAAAACTTAATATTTTCCACTTTTTGACTATTATGTAGCTTCGTACCATTTTTTAATATCGAAAATTTTCCATGCTACTGGACAATCAGTGGATGAGATGATACATTAATTTTCAAATAAAGTAGTTCAGTAGATATTTTGACACATTGTCTTATTTTTTTCATAATCTGTTGTTTATTATTAATTGTCGTTATTAATTATTGTTGTGTATTACAATTTTCGAAAATGCCTTATCATTTTACCAATGAGGAATACGCCGATATAATTTACATTTATGGTTTTTGTGATGGAAGTAGCAGGGCAGCTGAAAGAGAATACTGAAGGAGATTCCCTGGGCGTCGTACACCTAACCAATTTTCCGTTTTGCAATACATGGAAAATTTCCAACATCTGCTAGAATTGAACGAAATAATGTGCAAAACATTCAGGTAGAGGATATTAGAAATATTGTAGATGAAAACCCCAGAGTAAGTATCCGTACAATTAGTACCCAGATGGGTATTTCTCAATCGCGAGTGTGGAGGACTTTAAAAAAGAAAGACTGCACCCTTTTCACACATAACAAGTACAACACCTTCAACCAGGAGATAACATAAACTATCTGGCATTTTGTCGATGGATTGTTAATCATAGACGAGTTATTTACAGAACTTTGTTTACTGACAAGGCACAATGTACCAGAGATGGGATAAATAATTCTAGAAATGCCCACGTCTGGGCTGAGGCAAACCCGTATGCCATACGGGAGGGTCGCTCTCAACAAAAATTTTCTGGAAATGTCTGGTGTGGAATTATAAATAATCGATTAATAGAACCACATTACTTTGAAGAACATTTAACGGGAGAAATATATTTGAATTTTCTACAAAATACTTTTCAGCATGACGAGGACATTCCTCATTATTTTGCAGTGGTTAGGCACCACTTAGACAATGTCTACCAAAACAGGTGGATAGGTCCAGGAAGTCCACATCCATGGCCAGCTATATCCCCGGATTTTAATCCGGTGGATTACTTTTTATGGAGACACCTAAAAATCATGGTGTATTGTGAAAATATTAATACAAAAGATCAGTTGATGGAAAGAATGAACAATTGTTGTAACAAAATTAGGAATAATCTTTTAGGAGAGCCATAGGTAGTTTGATGGTATGCAAAAAAAATGCATGGAGGCAGGCAGATTTCATTTTGAAAATCTTTAATAAGAACTTTTATTTTTGTGAATTTATTGTAGTAGCTAGCTTGTTTTTTTATGCTGTAAATTTTTGAAATTAAAATTATTTGCTCATCTTGTAATTTTCTAGCTTTGATTTGGCATGTAAATAGACCATTAGTAGTAAACTACACACCCACAATACGAGCTAATTCTGGTAAGTAGTTTAAAAGATACCACTTTAATATGCTGGGCAAAACCAACAAGTCACCCTCTAGCGCAATAAAAAAAGGACATTTTTCAATGACCATTTCTAGTCCGCTCAAGTGACCTCTAACTACCACAACAGTATGTCCCTTCCCTTGTGATACACCCTGTATTTACCAGTTCCTAGCTTTTCTGCTAGTTTTTTTTTCATGCACTTTTCATGATTTTATATAAAAAAAAACATTCACATATAGAATGTTCAAAGAAATTTCCCTTGTCTAAAGCTAGTAGTAGTAGTAGAAGAAATATTGTCCCTTTATGTCAAAATCATAGTTACTAGATTAATTAGAAATAAAAATTGTAATAATTTAACGGTTTGTAATGAAAAAATAAAAACACCTCTGAAAATATCGATTTTAGGTCTACATTATCTACAAAAATTGTAGAAAATTAACGTGCCAATTCAAAAACAAAATAAAACAGGACATTTTCCTCTTGAAAAAACTAAGAAAATGCTCTATGTAATGTACTAAATTGGCAACTGTGGAAAAAACACCCTGAATAGTATACACAACATAAAGGTTATTTTTTAGGTGGGTTGAGGGATCATAACAATTAAACAAAATTTTTCTTTTTTTAACTTGTCGACGTTTCGCTAAATTTATTAGGTTCTTCAGGACAGTTAAATTAAAATTTTGTGTGTCATTTTCTCTAAACGTTTACGGGACACATTACATACATAACTTTTTCTTAAAATGCCTATTGTACAGTAACAACATAAACTTGTGCATAGTGCTATGGCAAATAGCTTTATTTTTTTTTTGTAAAAGTAGATTTATATTTTTTTTTCAATAGACATTTTAAGAAAAAGTATGTACCTAATATTTCCATAAATGTTTTGAAAAAATGACACAAAATAATTTTCGTTCCTGAAGAAGCTAATAAATTTACAAGTATGAAATGCGTTGACAGTTAAACAAATCAGCTAATTCATTTGTTATTCTTTTGTTTAATTCAAAATGTAAAAAAAAACTGAGTGCTCCGGCTGTTTTTGAGCTACACTGTATATTTGAAAATATATTTAAAACGTTAGTTTTTCGAATAAAATGCAATTTGGAATTAAACGTTTTGATTGGATTTCTAAAAAAATCATGGGCGTAAAAATTCTGGATTTTCTTTAGTGTTAGCATCTCCGACACTGGTTTTCAGATTTGTATACAAATTCAATGGATTATTACCGATAATTAGTTAAATCATTAGCCCAAGTTTAATCAACTTGCATCTTCTGAGATATTTGAGTGAATATGACATTTTTCAGAAAATCAACACTCTGTATCTTCGAAATCAGTGGCTTATATCCTAAGTTTATTAAGGCATTTGGGCCTAAAATGATCCAAGGAACAAACCTCATGCAGTTATGACATGGATTTAAAAACACCTTGTATAATTGGAAAGGACAATAAAATAAAAAACTGATATTAATAAGTTTTAATAAAAACAATACTGAGAAATGTATACAAATAAAACAAAAAGATACAAAAATAAAATATCTTGTCTCATTATATAAGTGCACTTGAGTGGTTTTTTAAAAAATAGTAAAAATACTGTATACTGAATACTGTGAAAATATGGAAGATGTATGGAAGCAATCAATATAAATGTCTGACTTATATAAGTATATACATAAAAGGAGTATTAAACAATGTATATTTTGAACGGTATTAAAAGCAACTTTGTATTTTTTTTATAACTTTGAAACATTACATTACATTAGACATCTTAATTTCCATACAAAGTACTATGCAGGGTGGTTCTACTTAAAATACAGATATTTGGGGACTGATGGATTATTAAAAAATAAACGTTGTTTGCCTTATGACCATACTGTTAAAGACGCTTAATTTATAAAATTAAAAATTTTCTTAGAAAATGTTAACTGCATAACTTTAAAAGCAATTGATGGATGTATTTTTATTTGGGATTTATTTGTTTATGGCTAAAGTTTATAACATGGCAAAAACATTCTTGAAATTTTATTTGTCTTAGTATAGGTAGAATTACTAATTTGGCAATATTTGGCACTTTTAAATTCTCGAAAGTTAGAATATGGACAAAAAAATTCTTTCACCTTGGCATAGTGGATATGGAAACACGATCCACTAAAAAAAAAAAAAAAAAAAATTCTGGGCACACCAGAAAAGTTTTCATATATTTTAAATTCACGAAATTTAGATATTTTGGAAATTTTTACAGTAGGTATTTGAATAAATTGAGTTCAAAGTTTTCTTTCTAAACTTTTTTACTTCTTTTGTTTTATTTAAATTAAATAAGACTGAAACATTTTTGTTGATTTGATCTATAAGTTTGTCTTGGGTTATTATTCATTGATATATATGTTATAAGAAAATTAGCGATATGCAGTGGTGTAACAGAGGGCTACTAAGATAAATAAAAAATCCGGTAAAGCATCTCAGTTTACTCAACAACTACTAAAAATCTTACTTTTTTCAAGAAAATGTAGACATTCAATTTTTTTTTTTTGAAATATCTATAGGCATAGATTTTATTTTAAGTAGTTCATGTTCCTAGCCAAGGCGAATAACATCCTTTGATAGAAAATATGATTTTAAGAAACAAAGTTCCTATGAACTTATGCTCGCTAAAGTTTAATTTTTTTTAAGGTTTTCACATTAAATCTTGGAGGGAATGGTTACTATTGACTTCCAATTTTGTACTGTTTATAACAGTATCTGGACCAATGACTTCAGAAATAGGATAGACAAAGTATCCTCTTAATTTGTTGTAGTTTGATGTAAATAACTCAGTACTCAGTTGTTAGGGACATGGGCTTGTGCGCGCGCAGTCCCTGTTCGATGTTTGGGTGTTCATCACTGTTTACGTTTTTTGGTCGCCATTAGTTGCTTGTGTGTATCTTAAGTTTAACGCTATGTTTACTGTGATTGTTAGTTTTTTCAAGACGCATTTTCTGTTTTTGTGAATAAACAATGGGAAAATATTGTGTTATATGCAAATCTCCCTTTAAAAGTGGAGTTAATCGATCTTTCCACAGGTAAGTGACATTACCATAGGCGTAACGGGAGAATGGTAAATAAAAGCATAAACTAAAATTAAAAATGTCCAGTGCAGTAATATTGTAAACATAAAAATATATAATAGATATTTTTTATTTCAAAAATAGTAGTAGTAAATATAATGTATTGTTTGTTTTTAGGATACCTTGAATATTGAACGTAGATCTATATGGATCTCTCAAATTTTGAAATATCTGGGAAAGGAAAATATTCCTAAAGATAGTGTTGTGTGCTCAGATCACTTCACATCATATGACTTTTTAAGAAAACCCAGTGGCATAGGTTTATCTTAAGGACTCGGCGGTTCCAGAATTACCAAGTTGTTCTAAGGAAAATACACAAGTTTGGTAAAATATCATTTTGTTATAAGAAAAATAATACCTACTCAATTAACAGGTGTACGATTGTAAATACTTCTGATCACAGTTTTTTTTTCTTATTTTATGAAACAATAATTCTTCCTGAGAATGTTAACATATTTAGCCAAAAGTTGATGTTTTTATTTTACTTTTTACTTTCCTTTTATCAATTCACAATAATTGTTGGTTCATTTTAGCACCATAACGAATCCATTGAAGTCTCAGAATATCAGAAAACATATTCTTGATGATGTTCACAAAGAGTTAGAATCGCCAATAAAAAAAGTAAGTATCTAGAGATATTGTTTCACATTTTTGTAATTATGAAAGTTATTTCTGTTAGTAGTTAACATGATTACAACAAAATTAAGTTTATATAAGTTCTATTGATTGATAATACGAATGAGAGCATCTTGAAATAATTAGTTAAATTGATAAATAATTATATTCTTATTTTCATAGACATGAATTATATAAAAAAATTATTTACTTTTTTCATCAAAATATTATAGCACATAATATTAAAAAGTGAAATAAAGTACCACATTTTGAAATACCTACCAAATATTCATCACGAAGTAACTGAAATTTATACAATAGATTTTCTAAGGTATTTATTTATTTTAGAAAATATTGCAATGTTGTTTATATGGAAAACTTACAGAATAATCCATATGCATTTAAATAGTAGTCTAGTTGTCTTTTCTTTCATTTGTTTAATTTTCATGTGAACATCTTTTTATTCAGGCAAATCTGTTTGATTAATGATCTATTTATTTTAAATTACGCTATCAACACATTTTAAACACTATAATTTAAATAAATTGTCTTGGACTGTTGAAACTTTGTCTCAAAACAGCTCAATTTACCGCTGCTGTATAAAAATATATAGTCATACTCTGTGTACTAAAAGTCCACATAAAAAAAAATTCTCGATATGTGGAATGTTAGCCATAGCCAAATTTTTATTAGGTGATTGGTTCGTATCTTCAAAGGTTTTGGAATCTGACCAGCCATTATGTCTTTTACAAAAAAAGAAAAAATATGGAAAATTAATTAATGCTTCCTCCTTCGTTGTGGGCATTTGTAAAACTGGTGAGAAGTCTTTAAAATATTATTTAGCGACACAAGAACTTCTAACAAAAAATAATATAATGGATATTTTGAAAAGAGATTCCATAAGAAATTTGCCAATATCAGTTTATGATGATTTTGGTAGTCATATTTTAGACAATGATCCCTTAAATAACCATTTAATGCAACTAATAAAATTAATATTGGAAAAATATTTTAATATTCGAATTCACCATGAAACGTCAAAATTGAAAGATGCAGCTGCCAAACAGAGAGTTAGAAGCATATTGACAAAAACTATATTATTTAAAAATCAATAAAGAATTTTAATTCAATGTTTTATTTTATTTTGTAATCTAATTTTCTTGTTTTTTTTTTTTTATAAATGCATATTGTACATACCCCTACCATATATTATGCTATAAATGTAGTAAAAAAAAAGTTGTAATGTAGGTACTTTATTAATTAATATTATTTTATATATTCACGCATGTTGTTACTGAGAAAATAAAGATTATTGTAACTATTTCTTGTTTTTTTTGTTTTTGTATGCAGTAGAAAACACAGCAGTGACTGGTAAAATTTTGGGTTGGCTATATCTTATATTTTGTAAAAGAAAATCAATCAAAATTTGTGAAAAATTTTTGCATGGAAATACATCACCTACCATAGTTTTTATGAAACTATTTCTAAAGTATTTGTAAAATTATTTATTTATTTTTTTAATTTGTAAGAGAATTTAAATTTCATTAAGAAATTTTGATTATTACAACCTTTTGAAATATTGTTTTTAGACTGATTTTTAATTTATCATATTATGTAGGTATATATCAATGACTTATTCTGTAGTCGTTGGTATATATCATATAGCCATCCAAAATTTCACCAGCCACTGCTGGTAGAGCATTTTTATTCATATCAAAAAACAATTTTATTTTAAAGCCAAATCAGGAGATGAATCAATGTGCATGTATACTGGACAAAAATTTAAATTTTGCACCCTCTCTAACACGCCACTGCCACCGAGTACGGTAATAAACAATGAACTATCTTCATCCTTTTAAAATAATAGGATGTCTCAAGATGATGCATAACACAACAGTTCCTGTGTATTAAGATAGGGAATTACTTGTCTATCTATTCTGAAGTCATTGATCTGGCCCAATAAAAATAGTGAATAAAATCATAAATCTATTCACCAGCGGCGTACAGAGGGGTAGTAATCGGAGATCCATTTTTAATTAGAACATCGACGCCAATGCATTTTCGTTAAATTTTGCAATATATTTCAGTTCCCTATTCAATTTTACATAAAAAGGACTCTTGTAAAAACTTCGTAATTTTGTTTGATTTTGAGCAAAAAATTCATTATTATTTGGATGCATCCATAAGCTACGAAGGAAACTTCTAATAAACAAAATGTTTTATTAGAAAAAACTATCAAATAACAAAGTTTGTGTTTTATTTTTTTTTATCATCTTTCATCAAGTTAATGGCAACTACTTAATTAAAACATTAGTCAGTGGTGTTTGTCATTGATTAATGCTATAAAATCTTATTTCGGTTAAGTGTAAGAATAGTATTTTTTATACTAAACTTTGCCCATAAACAAAGACCTTTATTATTATTATTATTTTCTTTACGCCAGAAATTCTCATAATAGTTAATAATTAATTTTCTCAATTAGAAGGAAACACTATTTTTAATACAGTACCTATTTTTTAAAGAAAACAGCAACATTAATAAAATAAACAACTTATGAATTAAAAAAAAAATTGATCAAGGCATAATTGACATATCATAATTAACGGCGTGATAGTCTGGGCTGCATTTTGAATTCGCTCTATCATTTCCTCTCTGCCATTAACTGGAGTAGAATAAACGTAGGCTTTCATATGTCTACAAACAAAAATATCCATAGGGGTAATGTCGGGTGAGCGAGCTGGCCATACCATAGGACCGCCTCAGCCGCTCCACTTGTCAGGAAAATGTATGTTAAGCTGGTGAATAAATTTATGATTTTATTCACGGTTTTTATTGGGCTAGATACCGTTATAAACAGTACAAAATTGGAAATAGATAGTAACCATTCCCTCTAAGATATAATGTGAAAACCTTAAAGAAAAATTAAACATTAACACCCTGTAACTCGGTTATGAAACTTTTGCGGGCATAGGTTCATAGGTTTTTTTTTATCAACGGTTACAGACAACACAGTTCTGTATTTAGAGCAAAATCACCCTATACAGCATCTAAATATTAATTTCTGGTCCATTATATTTATACTGTCCTGTCATAAATGATTAATTACACTTCAAGTTACATTTTTTATACATAAAAAATAAATACATATATCTAAAAATTATTAACGTCAGTTTGAAAATAATTGATTAAGTAATGCATGTACAAGGTCCAGCAAACAGATAATGTGTATAAAAAAAATCAGCAGTAGAACATAAAGATTTCAATTTGATGTTTTAATCTTAAAGTTTAAAAAACATATCAACTCAAACAAGCGCCAGAATCTTGAAAATTTGTAAAATCGTAAACCAATATGCTTTTTACCGGCTAGTCAACTGTTATAATTTAGTTACATGTTTTAAAATTGAAACTAATATGAATATGAACACGATTGTTATTTCTTTATGGTCCGGAATTTTCTGGGCTAAAAAAAAACAATTCTAAATACTTTTTGCCTCTGTGAAGACTAGGGTTATAAAAACATAAGTGAAGGACAAATGCAGAGCTTGAATCTTTTAATTACAAATCTGATTGTGTGAGTAAATAGATGAGAGGGTACTCAACTCAATACATTTTTACTATAAGAATTTTTTTAAGAATTAACTCATATTTAGACTGGGCCACATTCTGTAGTAATACAGTGGTGTCAGATGTGGGCCAGCATTTATGTAAATAACAGACAATACATTTATTTTTTACAGTTCACTTATTTGGTTGCAGTGGTTAATATGAATATGACAACAATTGTAAATGTTACATAGTAGTTAGAAGAGTGCTGACCTTTCAACTATAATCTGTACAGATGACAAAAGCTCACAGAGAACATGTGAGAACATTTGAGTGAGCAATACAGTTTTAATACTTCCTTCCGAGAAACGCCTCCTCCTTTGTTGTGTAAACACATTTATGTACAGCAAAAATTATCATTCAACATCAACCGAGGTGATATTTGCAAACTTAAAACAAAGTCGTAAAGTATCAACTGAAAGATGTTTCTCATTGAAACACCGATTATTATCACATAATTTTGCATACCCTGGATTTTTATGTAAAATGCCACTAAATCTTTTACTAACCTGTATACCGCGGACATTTGTCAAAGTTTGTAATACAGTTTATACATTATCAAGTAGTTCAAGAGAATTTGCTAGGGGCAAGGATGAACTTTCTAATTTGTGAATACTGTCCAATAGAACATTACCCAAGTAGCATTTTTAGTTTTGTAACTGTTTCGATTTTTATGGGAGATACAAAGGGTTACATACATTTCCAACATTTTTCAGAAATTAGTAGCGGTTTTTTAACTTTTACAAATAGTACATTAACAATATTATGGAACAGTTTAGTAACTATTTCCAACTTTAGGTATAGTTTTTCTCCAGAACAAGTATTTGAAAACAGTTTCAAAACATACTGCAGCATCTGTTACCTCATTTCCAACTGTAAACTTGTGCTGATAAATTATTGATATTGTATGAAACACATTCTTATGTATCCAAATGTTTCCAAACTGTTTCTATTTTTTCCATGTTCCATTCTTATGTATCCAAATGTTTCCAAACTGTTTCCATTTTTTCCATGTTCTATTCTTATGTATCTAAATGTTTCCAAACTGTTTTCATTTTTTGTCCATGTTTTATAGAGTTATTATAAACTCATTTATAAGCATTGTTATTATTACTTACCATAGAAAATATGTATCAGAGTTTAGAGATACAAAATGGGAGAAACCAAACAATTTAAACATTCTTCTTGGTATAGTATACAAGAGATGTGAAACCAACAACGGCTTTAAAAGAAGTTTGTGTGGAATATAAAAAGACGAATAACAAATTAACAAATCTTGCAACTGATGCACTTACAATGCTGTCAGATAATACGGTGAAAGTAGAAGAATTTCCTATTTCGATAGAAAAAATTGCAGGCAGCTTTTTACTATGCTGAATATTTCCAACAAATAAAAGCTGTGATACTACAATTCAATCCAGATGAGGCTGCAGCTATTAAGGAAAGCTAGACAAAATTCGAAAATATTTCCGTTGAATCAGCTTTAAAAAATATCGTGAAGAACTATAAACCATTACATGAAAGCATAAAAAAACTAAAAAACAGTGCGTTGTCGTTAGCGGAGTCACTGCAAATAGTGGACGAAGTAAATCTACTGCTACACGCTATAGGTGATGCACCAAATGAGCACATTAAAGAAAAGTTCGCAAGTGTGTTAAATAAAGAAACTGGTTTTACCAAATTAAGACAAATATGTGATGGTGCAGCCCCAGATCCATTAAGTGCGTTCAAAGACTATTTTACGTATGCGTGTATTACATCAGTAGATGTCGAACAGTCGTTTTCAAAATATAAGAATATATTTTCACCAAAGCGAACATCACTCATGGAGACAACCATAGAAACATACCTGATGCTGCAAAATGGCTACACATCTTCTCCAGTTTATGATAAGCAAGCTAGTTCATCAAGCAAGCGGGTAAGTTTTACATACATTGTTATAAATTGCAGGAACGTGCGGTGAGTCTTGATACAGGGGAAGCAGTTTGTGATATAGGGTGATGGATAATGCGAAGCCCCGAGCGAAGCGAGGAAAAATTTTTTTAAGAAAAGGGGCGTGGTTCCGTATACTCATTTTAAAGCCAATGTCGAAAATCGCAAAGTTATGATATCTAGAAAAAAGTACACTTGTATTACCGCCATTGTCAACAGGGACAATTTTAAAAGCCGTTCTTCACTGGTTGAATTTCTTGAAAAAGTTTTTATTCTTTTTAAGGTCGTAAAACTGCGTTCAACCGAAGTACTAGTTGTAGGTATCGTCAACACTAACTCACACAATTTCAACACTTCAGTGTAGGCCTGATCCAAACTATTTTCTTTTATAAAGATAATCAGTTCGTTGGCGTTATGTTTCTGACTAATATCTTCTGTAGCATAAATAACTGAAAGTTCCGATCGCTCTTTAAGAGCAAGAACTAAATTTAATCGATGCGCAAAACAATGTACAAATATTGCATTCTGAAAAGTCTCTATTACTTTGGCCTGCAGGCCCCCCAATTCATCAGCCATTACAGCGGCCCCATTATAACTTTGGGCGATAAGTTTAGCACCACACTGTAGATCATCGACTATCTGACAAACTATAGCATATAAAGCTGCGGCCGTTCTCTGCGTTGTTACGTCTAAAAATCCTAAAATGCGCTCTTGGACTTTCCCATTTGGATTTATGTATCGTACCCTACGATTGACAACTGATTAATATTCGTAATATCTGTTGTTTCATCTAACATAATTGCAACAAAAGGAGCTTTTTTTATTTTTTGCTTGATCTTTTCTAAAACAATATTGCTTATCGACTGAATCAAATCATTTTGAATATGATTTGATGTACCGCGAAATACCGTGGAGTGTTCCAGATGGTTACTTAAAATTGTATCGTATTTTGCTAATAAATCAACTTACGGTCACTCTTTCAACTGCTGATCTAATGAATGCTCAATTGGATTTTCCAAATGTTTTTTCTTTTAGCACCTCGCAAATGAGTTTCACACTTACCATGCCTCTTTGTTACTTTGTGAATGTTGTTTAAATCTGAAAAGCCATTTTTATTCCAAACACCTTTTTCATTTGTGAAAAGTACACATGGCCAACAAAACAATTTACACAAATTTTCACAACCCGTTAATCGCTGATTAGCACTGTATATTTCAATATTAAAGTATCTATAGCATGATTTAACTTTCGTTAAAAGTTTGAAATCAGGTGTTGGTCTCCCGTTTCTAATATTATCCAGTTTATCTTGAAACGAATATGTTGAAAATCCCTTTTCAATAAATTGCACACCACACAAACGCAAATAATATTTTCCACAGTGCCAGGACCATCTTCCATATTGAATAAGCAATTTTAAAACTGCTTATACGCGCACTAATGTTCAACGTTTTAAAAATCACTTGTCGCCGCACCACAGGTTTAGAAATACCAAAAAATTTTTACAAATATAGCACAAAAGCTGAGAATAATACTAGGAAGATTAATATTAAGTATAATATTAAAATTGATATTAAAATCGAGATTAAAATCTATAAAAAAAGACGCATTACTATGCTATACGGCTCAGATATCAAGATTATGAAATGGGGATGGGATGCATTTCAAGAAGTTGCTTATATCGAAGTTCCGCGGTTTCGTGTTGGCTCGAATAATCGAGTGCGTCATCGTTACGGTTTTATCGTGCAACATTATCTCAGCTGCTGAAATGCAGGGCCGGCCGCCGGCCGTGTCTATTAAAATTGGGTAAAAGTAAATTTTAATGATTAATATATGTGATAAATAATAATTAGGTTCTAATTATGTTTTCTTTAATAATCCCAAGGGAAGCACTGCTTCCCTTGCTTCCATGGACCGACCGCCCCTGATAAATTGTAAGTTTATTGTTTCTCGTATTAGTTAATTTCGCGTACGCCACTGTCTCACGGAACATTTTTGACAGCTCTAGTGATGATAGAGAATACTTTCATTTCAGATCACGAATTTCTTAATGATTATATTAAGAAATTCATGTTTCAGACAGTTCAAAACCTTTCTGAAACACAGAAGATATTGTTTCTGTTAGAAACTGGTTATCATTTAAATAGTTTCAAAACAAGTTTCTTTCAAGGCGATATGCTGCAGTAATCGGAACTGAATGGTTACATTAGAGAAACAAGTTTCATTTCATAAAATATTTTCTGAATTTTCAAAACATATGCTTACTGTTTCTGTTTTTTTTTTGGTTGTGAGTGCTGGGGAATGTTTGGCATTTTAACGGTCATCATAGCCAATTTTCTTGTAAAAGAAGGTAAAGGCTTAATATTGATACAAATTACTTAAAAAGAAATTTGAAAAAATTTTCATTGCATACGTTTCTTCAGGACAGACATCTGCCAAAAATTACATTTTTTCCCACTATTCTAAATATTATCTTACACCTTAATAAATTGTTTTCATATTGAAAGGTAATAAAGATACTCACAATATTGAAATATTCTTATTAGGCATGAGAGAGAAAACTTTCCCGTAACTGATTGCACACATTTCGTTCCCAACAATGTTAGTTGGATAAACATTCATACAAAATATAATGAAGTATCGATACATTTGCAAAACCAAAGTTTACAGAATAAATAATAAAATATTTATTCTGTAAACTTTGGCCAAACTGTGTATAAAGCAGCAAGCTACAAATTTCAAACATGTTCCTCTTTATTTTTGACCCAGCAAAGATGAGCACAGTGCTATCACAATAGAAACACGTACTGTATAACCAACTGAAATTATGTATCAAAAATTTATCACAGACGGAAACAGCTCCTATTTTAGATATGGTAACGGACACACTTTGTTTGGAAAGCGTTTGTGAAGATGTTCCTTAAAATGCTACTTGGGTATAGTAGTTATCAGGGTCCGGTTGTATTCCAATTTTCAGATCCGGCACTTACAAAACAAATATAGATATTAATAAACAAATCATATAAAAAATTCATCTGGTGTGTTTATTGTGTTTATATACCTGTAACATATGCAACCAGTGGATCCCAGATATAGACAGAGTTGCGCTACTGTGCGGGAATGAGGACTTCCAGTAGGTATAAAATTATATTGAACTTGGCATTTGGCCGCTGGTATGTTGGTGATCTTAGTAGTAGTTTGTAATAATAGCAATCTGAGTAGTACGGGTCTGTGTGTGTGAAGGTCTTTGTCGGATAAAACGCTCTGCAATGGCGCCATCATTACCGTTTGTCCATAAACTACAAAAAATGATTGAATACTACAATGACAACAACAGAGATTTTTAGAAAAAATAATTAATGCATATTACATAAGCATCTTTTCAAACCTAACATGTATTGGAGGTGTTTGATTTATTATTTACATAAAACTTTTATACTAGCGCATTCAGATAATAATGACAGTATAAAACATAAAAAACTACAGGTATTTATAATTATTTTCATGTTAGGTTTGAAACGATGCTTATATAATACCTCATAAATATTTTATATTTTTTCTAGAAATGCATAAATGCGGGGCAAATAAAATGTCACATTTTTAAAAACAGATATGGTCCACATATTCTGTGTACTTCATGCAATCGACGTTACGTTTATTTGACACGCTGTGATCGTGAAAGACATTTAAATGCGGCTACCCATCTATAAATTAAAAAAAAAGTTTGTTTCTTAAAATATTTTCTTAACCGCCTCTCAAGTAACTCCCAGAAAATCCTAGGATTTTGTGTTGAGTAAAGAGAGACGGGTCCTACAGTTTATTGTGGAGTATGAACCACATCTAAGGCATCGACAGTTCTCTCCTATCTTAATCCGAAACAAATTATAAATAAAATTTCTAACTTGCTCTGAGATGGATTCGAACCATTGATATTCAGTACCGAGCAAATGGTTATAAGCACTTTACCCACTCGGCTACCATGCCGGTACAGTTACAAAAGAGGATTTTTTTTCATGATCTGTGTGCCACGTTCTGTGTATGTAGTTTTCCTTTACCTAGTAGCCATACATTACGTAAAACATATCTACCAAGTGTATATAAAAATGTTTTAGATTATAGAGGATGTACTAAATAAATTTCTGTGGGTGACAGTGGATGATACAATTGTCTTTTGGTGTAATAAAGTTTTAATGTTACACCAAGAATTTTGATTGTTCAAAAGGCTTTGTCTCTGTCAGACAGCAAAATTCGGCTATATACAATAAACTAAAAAATGTTTTACGCAAGAACTTGAGATACAAAACAATGTGCGTAAAATGTCGTGCAAATTATCTGCACGGTTTGTCAGTGCATGCCCATGTGAATTAATTATAATTTGCACAATTAACTTCGGTAGATGTGGAACATACATTTTCCTTGTACAAACGTATTTACACGAATTCAGAACAAATATTAGTTATGATATGACCATGTGTGCGAATGCGATATCAGACTTCAGTCATTTTAAATAATATATTGTATCAAGCGGTATGTATCTTATTATTCATTTTATACTCTTTTGCTTTTATTCATCTACGTATGTCGTTCTGTAAACCATATGAGGCAGTAATAGCTACCGGTCCTGGACTCTGGCATTGTACCCTGAACCCAGAAATAACGTGTATATCATCCTCAATATTCTGATTGTTAAATAACTGCTGAGCCTCAGGGATGGCTTGTGAGTCACCAGGACTTGACTGAGCACAAATAGTTTTATGTCATTAAAATACTTGCGATAATAGAGAACTGCCTCAAACCATGTCCCACAATGTGTTAAAATAGGTTGTGGTGGCAGTCACAAAAGTCTGTTTTGTATTTACAATTTATGCGTCTATCTTTGTGTAGTTTTTTTAAAATTTCCTCTGCTACCAAATGTAGGGCGTATACCACATGTATTAAATATGGAAAAACACCTTTAGCAAATGACTAGCTTAAAGCATATACCGTGCTAGATCAGTCACTAGTATTAACACTTATGAACTAATAGTATCCATTGCTTTTAACAATGTTACAACTAGATTCCATACAGTTTTCATATTGATAGCTCAACTCTTTTACTCACGGGTCTGAAACTAGCATGGCTGATACGTCCAACACTTTTGTCTATGCAATATCCCCTTTCGAATGACTATCAGTTACCAGCAGTTGTCGCCGGTAGTAATTCTATTCAACATGTTTTGTGTTTTAGCTATTAGAATCTGATTGTAAATGATATTTTATTATATGTTTCTTTATATTCTATGTGTAGTTAATTTTATAGGCATCACTTTAATAAAATATAATTAGTATATTCCTAACTGATAGCTTACCCAGAAGATTACTAAAAAAACTTAGTCTCCCACTCCCGAATTTGAGAGCTGTCATACTCATAAACGATTTGTCATTTTGTTAATTTTTAATTGTTTTATTATACTATGATAACTTTACTAACAATATTATGCTGAAATTCAGTGACTATCTGACTATCATATATTTGAATCTTATCCTGTTTATTTTAGCTATATTCCGTTATTTGAATTAATTTAAGTACAAGTACCGATCATATTTCTTCACAAGTAAAATTATAAAATCTTTCTTTACATTATCTTTCAATTGAAATTATTGAAAATAAAAAAAATATGTTGATTGTGATATATAACAATTATGTGATTTTATTTGTTTTTGTTAATTTTTTTTATCATAATATACCAAAATATAACTTAAAAACTATTATGATTTTAAAATTCAGTTTAACACGACTAAAATTTAAGCTTTGTGTGATGTAATAAAATAAATAGTGCTAAAAAGTTATTGTGCTAGCATTCATAATACACCACACAAATTAGACAACCCACAAAATATCATGTGTTTTGCTGGACCCTGTTTTCTTATTAAATATATCTAAGACTAAATAACAATTGTAAAAAGTAACGTTTCATGGGACGGATGAATTTTGAAATATAACTGGAAGTGCATAGATATAAAGGCACTATTTAAAAATTATTGAGAATAATAACTGTAGTATGAGAATACGAAAATTAAAATTACAATAAATAATATCATTAAAAACTATTTAGCTACAACAATTTCCACACCTCAATTTGGCAAGGGCAAAATAGGGAAATACTTAATTAAAATTGGATGTAAAAATGGGCAGACTAGTTTTAAATGTTGTGTTAATAAGGACGATAATCGCCAAAACTTCATAATATACATTGGCATTGTGGGTTCTATTAGTGTTAAAATTCTCTGTCTAGGGTAAACCCCCCTGCTGCAATTAATGCGTCTATATTAAACTAGACTCTGTCCTCCAATTTTAATCAAGCATAAAAATATATTATTTTAATTAGCTTGGAATAGGCAATCGGCCATATTTTAAAAAAATAGTTTATAAAAGTGACAAAATTAAATCCTGCAATTTTTCGTATACAGGGTGTCCCAAAAAGTGTGCAACGACCTCGTAGAATGACTAATACTAACTTTAGAAACAAAATTATAAGAAAGGAAATGTTTGTTTTGATTATTCCTTGGTTTTTAATTGTTTTATCTTCAACTCAGGTATACAGGGCGTGCAAAAATTAAGAAAAATATTTTCTCGCCTAGATAAACTGTACTTTTCAGATGTCATATCAAAAAATATCAAAGGAAAAAGTTTCTTAGAATTCAATTTTATAATGACATGCCGAAAATTGGACCTTTATTCGTATGTTTATCGTTTTTCACAATTTTTTTCCCAAAAAGTATGCCATTTAGGGGTGAAAAGCAATCACTTGAAAAAAATGTGTATGGGAAAAATTTTCAAATCGACTTATTCTGGGTTCAAGTTTCCTCAATTTTAACTTGGACATGCTGGATGTACAAAAATTAAGAAAAAAGGTAATTTTTGTCTAGGTAAACTGTAGAACGTTAAATATACCAATTACAATCTAATTTTTGGTATACCATTTTAAAATTGAATTTTAAGGAGCTTTTTCTTATGACATATTTTGGTAGGATGTATGAAAAGTACACTTTATCTAGATGAGAAAATATTTTTCTCAATTTTTGCATACCCTGTACCCTGTATACCTGAATTGAAAATAAAAAAATGAAACACCAAGAAATGATCAAAACAAACATTTTCTTTCCCAAAACTTTTTTCTAAAGTACATGTCATTTTGTAACTGTGTTCTGTTGTGACATGTTGTCTAATCTTCAAGCCTAATGATAAAAAGTACCAATTTTACTTCTTTTTACATAAATAGATATTACGTTATTAGTAGAGAATGGGAGGTAGCGATAAATGACGTCAATTTTTGGTTATTTTGGCATGTTTGGTAACATCCAAAGCTAATACCATGAGGGCCGAAGGTATTGGTGAATGTAACACTAACACACACATGTATTTTCAACTAGCGATCACAAGAGTAAAAGTATATTACTAATATTAATGCACCCATTAAAACATTTGCAACCTTCCAGTGCAATCTTTTGTGGTTTCATCCACACTAATCCGGATGTATCTGTCATTCAGTTCACAATAAATTTTTTGTTCAATATTGTCAAATTTTGTTCAAAATATAAAATTTTAAGTAAATCGTTTGACTTGGTCAATCATGTTTTACTTTTAGAAAACTCAATAAGTGCAGCTGGGAGACTGGACTGAGTCATACCTATCCAATTGTAGATAGATCAATGACGCTATGTCAAGTGCTCTAACAATTTCATATGGAGTACCCCAAGGCTCTGTTTTGGGTCCACTCTTGTTTCTACTTTTTATAAATGATTTGCCAAATATTGTTAACGATTGTTTGGTAATTATGTTTGCAGATGATACTTCATTTCTTAATTTTGAAGACAACTTACCTCAGTTGGTGGAGACCACTCAAAATAAAATAAATGAATTTGTAGCAAAGTTTAACCTATGAAATTTGGTAGCCAGCCATAATCGACTGCTACAAGTCTAAATAAAATATTTTCAAAATAGCGCCACTTCCGGAAATACCGGAAATTGGCGCCATCTTTGTTTTTTTTTAACGGAAAAAACCCCATTTTGATTTCATATTTGGATTCTACATTAAACTGTGAGTTCGGAATATCCCAGTTGTCAGCACTTATCTGTCATAATTTTTGACATGTCACTTTTTTAGCAAAAAATCAGGGTTGTAGGGGTCCATTAAGAAATTCACAACTCCTAAGCCTTCGGAAATAAATAAATGGATTTTTTTTATTCAATTCCCTAAAGGTTTGGCCGATATTTTGCATTATTGCTGTCACTTTTATGTTTCATGCGCCTACTGTGATTTTTCAAAGTTGACAATCAAAAAATGTGGAAAACTTCATTTTTTCAAATGACAAGTACCATATCTGACACCAGAAATCAATGTAAAATTGAATTTTAGGGTCACTTTTATTAATATTGTGTATGCCTATCTATCAGTCGTTTTTGAGTTATTGGCAGTTTTTGAGAGAAATATTATTGTTTTTTTCTCAACGGTAGTTAGTTGTAGTAGGCTTTAGAAACAAATGCCAAATGTCAAACCTAGCAACTGTTGTGTCATTGTTTTCTTATTGTTTCAATTAATTTGTGCAAATTTCATCACGGAACATTATCCGAGTGATATTGTCTTTGATTTGTTTGTAATTTATGGTGAAAATAACAGAATAGTTGAGAGAACATGCTGAGCATTCAATTTAAAATATCCACATCTACTGCAAATGACGAAAGGAAAATTTCTTAAACTTGAAGATAATTTTTTTCATTATGGGAATGTAGTTAAGCCTGTTGTGAGAACTAAACCTATAACAGTAAATGAGGAAATTGAAATTAATGTCCTGGGATATTTTCAAGCATATCGACATACTTCCATCAGAACAGCATCTGCTGATTTGGGAATTTTGTATTCCTAGTTGCAAAGAATTCTTTGTCGTCATAAGTTCCATCCCTATAAATTTATTAGGCTACAAAAACTACATCCCGGAGACTACGTACGCAGGATCAACTTTTGCAAAGAATTTTTAATAAAGATTCATGAGGATCGTAATTTTTTACAAAAAATCTTCAGGACAGACGAAGTGAAAATTTCTCAACGAGGGTATTTAATCGGCATTTTTGAGCTCAAGAAAATCCTCGTATTGTAATGGAGGTGGAAACCCAAATTCAATTTTGTATTAATGTTTTCTGTCTGTTAATGGACAGTGAGTTGCGACATTTCATGTACGATGAAAATTTGAATGGCGAGTTATTTGAGAATTTTAAGAGACGTTGTGGAAAACTACCTGGATGATATGCCGCGTAATTGAGTCATCATTTATCAATCGTTGGTATCAAATGGACGGAGCTCCTGCACATTCTGACTAGAGCCATAGATACCAAATTAACGGAACATTTTGAAGATCGTTGGTGGGGAAATAGAGTCCCAACATTTTGGCCTGCCCAATCACCGGATATTATCCCTTTAGATTTTTATTTATGGGGTCGGGTCAAAGAATTAGTGTACACAAATCCGATTTTAAATTACGATGACTTGAGCATAAGCATAGTTGGAGCATTTGAGTGCAACACAGTCTGTTCAGGAATGTATTGTAGACTGTCTCAATGAAAACAGGGAACACGTTCAACATTTGTATTGAAATGATTACTTTCTTAATCGGTTCATTTGTTGTTATTCTGTTGTTACTATTTGTTACTGCAATACGATTTTTGAATAAAAATTCAAATGAAACGATTGTTTAGGTTTACTTCCCACAACAGGCTTAATTACCTGCCCATAATGAAAAAATTATCTTTGAGTTTAAGAAATTTTCCTTTCATCATTTGCGGTAGATGCGAATATTTGAAATTGAATGCTCGGCATGTTCCATCAACTATTCTGTTATATTCATCATAAATTACAAACAAATCAAAGACAGTATCATTCGGATAATGTTCCATGATGAAAATTCCATAAATTAATTGAAAAAATAAGATAACCATGATACAACAGTGACTTTGATGTATGATATTTGGAATTTCGCTGCCTCAATATTACAAGGTTGTATGTGACATATTTTCCACTTTCCAGTATCTTACTGTATCAAGGGTGTATGTTCGACAATCTACCTTTAGCACCCTGTTACGAGATGGCAGCACTCTTAATGCTGTCATAATAAACAGGAAAACATAGTTGTATGTACTCAAATGTGTAGATAAAAATAGTTACATGATTTTCACCTTTAAATTTTTCTACATTATAATTTTGTTAATAGAACCTTGTAATATTGAGGCAGCAATTTGTTTCCAAAGCCTACTGCATCTAACTACCATTGAGGAAAAACAATAATATTTCTCTCAAAAAAATGCCAATAACTCAAAAACGACTAAAGAAAGGCATTCACAATGTTAATAAAAATAGCCCCAAAATTCAATTTTACATTGATTTATCAGTATCAGAAATGGTCGTTGCCATAGGAAAAAATGAAGTTTTTGACATTTTTTGATTATCAACTTTGAAAAATCGCAGTAGGCGCATGAAACATAACAAAAGTGTCAGCAATAATGTAAAATATCGGCCAAATCTTTCGGAATTTAATAAAAAAAATCCATTTCTTTATTTCCAATGGCTCAGGAATTCTGAATTTCTTAATGGACCCCTGCAAACCTTATTTTTTGCGAAAAAGGTGACGTCAAAAACTATGACAGATAAGTGCTGATTACTGGGATGTTCTGAACTCACAATTTAATTAGAATCCAAATATGATATTAAAATTGAGTGTTTCCATTTAAAAAAACAAAGATGACGTCGATTTCCGGCATTTCCGGAAGTGGCACCATTTTGAAAATATTTTATTTAGACTTGCAGCAGTCGATTATGGCCGGCTACCAAATTTCATATTAATACGAGATTTCGAGACGTAAAAATTTTCTAACGAACGAGCTAGGCAGAAAAAAGTTGAACACATTCTCGGTCAACATTAAAAAAAAAAATCAAATGATAAAAAATGTATTGCAATATTTATTACTATACTATTTGAGAGATGATTTCTTATGATTTTTTAAAACATCCTCATTTGTGGCAAATATAAATGTACTCAATACACTTATGGCATATTTACAAACAAACGAGTTGTACAACAGCTTTTCGAAAATGCAGAAATCCCCCCGAATTAGAGACACCCTGTATTATTCGTAAATTAAAATTTTACACCAGTTGCCTATTAAATAAAAGCAAAATACATAAAGCAGTCAAATATTATTGGATACAGCACTGGCTTAGTAAAAACAATTTCAGTTGGACTGTATGTTGCCAAAGTTTAGGCTTTTCATACCTTTTTGATTTTTAAAAGAAATTTCTAGTCAGATAAACTATTAAATGACGAATCAACACTGCAGAAATTAAACCATATCACAAAAGCCAATATTAACAAACAATTGCATAGCTGTATTACTTTTAAGTACTTTAAATATCCACATTAGCATCCAACCATTAGCTTGTATTAATTTAAAAAAATTTGACTATCAACAGAAATATACACACAGATTATCTGGGACACAATCTTTGCAGATTTGCATTGAAGCATTTTTTTGTTAAGTCCACAGTGACGTAGGCATCATACCTTCTACAGAGCTTGCCGCTGGAGTTAAGCTTTCTTTAGATAAGAAGTTTAATGGCAGAAGCACTAAATGTCCCTAAAAAATAATATAGGAATTATATAATGAAATTGTTTTTTGTACGAGCGCAACAATTATAACCAAGGGTATTAAATTGAAGTTAAAGTTAAAAAGAGTCTGCATAACTCACCGTTAAACAAAATCCATTCTAAATTAATAATTTTCTTAAAACAAGAAGTGTTTGTCATAATCACAAAAGAATATTTGTGTTTGTGATACATTAAGGTTATGTAATTAATTTTTATATTTTTTGATAATAGCCACATGTAAGATGCATGTTTTTGTTTTTTTCTAATAATTATATAAATTACTTATCTCGTAATTTATCCTTTATCTCTTACCTGTATACTATCCAACATTTTTTGTGCTCTAGAGAATTCATTAACCCATAAAGGTTTCTCCTCATGGTTTTTCCTTAAATCACTAAATGTTTGTACTGTATCTGTTGGCAAGCAGTGGAAAACTTTTTCATAGAACTCAGTATTTAGACTCGCAGTCTTGTACCAAACTTCTTTATAGAAATATTCCGAGATAGGATCGGTAACATCCAAATCAAAAACTTCATTTTCTCTACCCAGAGTCCCTAGGTGTTCTTTAAATAAATATTTTCTTAAGCTACCAGCGAATTGACCTGATGGGAATGAACTTCCATTCATAATACCATCATCAAATGACTCATCCTAAAGTTAAAAACATTTTTAAACCAATAATTTATATAATTAGACATTGTTAATTAACCAGAATATTACATCATGTGGTCAGCACCTTTTTAGAATTGCAATGAACTAATAGGATTGGAAATGCACACTCAAGAGGTAAGATGGAGATTATAGGAACAATTTTTGAGGAGAACGGTCTCATATCAGAAGTAGGATAATAGTGAAGCAACCTCAGAGTCACTAATTATTATCTGTTGCAGGTTCGTGGTTAAAAAGAAACTGGAGGACATATGAAAAAAAACAGTCAGTATTGCAAGTATTACAACCAACAGATTAGCAACACATAATAATTATGAAATGTAGGTTGTCAGATGGAATTCGATAGAATTAGATTATGCCATAAATGTATATCTTCTCAAGTTGAAGTTATTTTTAATCTTTGCTACACACCTCTATAATAACTGCAATTTCAGAATCTCTCTTGCCAATTAGTGACCTATCATTTATATTGGCTGAACCACAAATAACTATTTTGTCATCAACAATCATGAGCTTAGAATGGACGTATATAAGTTCAGTTATGGGTTCTGAATTTAGGGTGGAATGATTCCTCAAACCATAAAAGGTTATGTAATCCGATGGATCTTCGATACCCGCTTCTTGCAACCGATTCAAGATCGCATCTTTTCCTCTAAAAAATACATCTCCAGTCAGTCTAAATGAAACTGAATAATCAGAGGACGCCTTGTTTAACTTGAGGGAAACCACCTTTGCCGAAAATGCAAAACGTTTAATGTTCTAGTTCTTGAGTCCCTGATGAAAATTTATTATGGATAGTTTAACTGCTATAGCCCCTCAATGATCATGTTTTCATTTTGTCAGAGTCATAAATTATACAATTATAATTACTAGTAAAATTACCAAAATGTTTGAAAATTTTAAATTATTCTGGTAGTGCGTATGCTCACAGGAATCATAACTTGAATTTCTAAGGCTTGTAGTGACTAAACTGTGATTTTTTGAATGCTATGTTTATGACAATCTTTTATCAAGGAACTCAAGAATTCAAGAACTAGAAATTATTAAAAATTTAGTCATTCTCTCATCAAGCGATTTCCCATAAATTCAGTGTGAAGGCCTTTGACAAAAAATACTTATGCTACAACTGCTCATAGTTTTATAAATTATACATAACTCAGTGGCGACCCGTGATAATTTTATTTGGGGGGGCTCTTTTTATTAAAAAATACGAACAACATAATAAAGACTCACCTTCAGTCAAATCTAAGTAGAACTACGATTTTTGATAACAAAAGAAAAAGTTTTATGTTCATATGTACAAAAAAAAGTTCACAATATAATAATCACTTAAAAATGTGAATAAAAATGTTATTGCTTATACACAAAATCAAGTCTTCTGTCTTTCTGGGAAATAAAATGTTCTCTGACTTTTTTATCAAAATTGCTTCTGTTATGGATAATATTCTTATTCACTGACATCATTACTAGGGCGTTCTTGTCATAATAATTTTTAGTAACTTGACCGTTCATTTGTCAAGAAAGCATGTTTAGGCCACCTATAATATTTTTAAAATCCGTTCTTGAATAAATGACTTCCAATTCAGTTCTTAATTTGTCTTGTGAACATTGGACAAGATTCAATAACCGATTTGAAAGTCGATGTCAGAAATTTCTTTGAATAATTAAGAAAATTGTCTACATCACTAAAGATGCGGCTTCTAAATGAACTCTGTATGACAATCTTTCTTTCATCTGAAGAATTATTGTATCTCACACTTCCTTAGCAATTACGGAATTTCTATTTTCAGGAATAATTTTTCTCCGTTTAATCTCATTATCAATATTGTAATTTCTTTTTCTATCTCATTAGTTGAATTTCTAATAGATGATATAATTTTTCCAAACTCTTCAACTTTTTTTTTTAAGTTCGATACTGTCTGTATTTCTGGCTTGAAATTGATTAAATAATATGTCTACGTGTGGAAAGATTTTGTGAAACATTTTCTTTAAAACATACCAATTATTAGTCACCTGCTCATCACTGGTGGTTCTTCTATAGGGTCATTTGGTCAATGATCTAAAAAATATATTTTTAAGAATATTTAAATATATATATATATATATATATATATATATATATATATATATATATATATATATATATATATATATATATATATATATATATATATATATATATATATATATATATATATATATATATATATATATATATATATATATATATATATATTTATATATATTATATATATATTATTATATATTTTTAGAAAATGAATAGCTCAATTTTTTTATTTGTTTGTGGGAGGTCATTGACCAAATGACCCTATAAAAGAACCACCAGTGCTGCTCGTAATATTTTGTCTATAAACTGAATCTAACTGAAATGCAATATTTACCGAGCCTAACAAAGCCAAATCAGTACTGCACTTCATATGATATGCAGAAATTTCGTACTTTTTTATTTCCTGATTTAAATGTTTTAGATCTTTAAAGCCTATTACCGACCATATCTTGTTCATTCCGACAGAATCAAAATAAAATAGAATACATTGAAAACAAAACAGAGCATTTATGTTATGACATCCACAAATCCACTGACATTTTTTGTAAATTTCCTTAGAAAAATGCCTCGTGAAAATACGTGTCCCTACCTTGTCTTGTTGGTTAGGAGTCAATTCTGGTGTTAGTCGTCCGAGTTTCTTGATTTCTAATTTTTCTGCTAATGGCAGAGTTTTGTAATTCACTTTCAGAATATTATTTATACTATTCTCAGTAATTTTGGCATCAACCACTTAAAATAACACAAAAACAATCAAAACAGTAACACCACAAATAAATATCGAGAGCGAAACCGGCGAAACGATATAAGCACTACTTACACTACACAAACATTAAAAGCGCACTGCGACTCTGATAACTTGAGTCTTCTGTCGCATTGTAAAAACCGCTCTCCGCGATCGGCAATTTGCGCGCTTGGTTTTTTCTTTATATATTTCCTTATGCAAGGAATGGCTCATATGAGCTGAGCCTGCCCCATACCCTCTGATTAGAGTTATAAATTGACGGTCAGTACATTATGCGACTTTACTGTACACATAGTCGCCGCAAACGGGTAATAACTATGTTAAAAAAGATATTAAATATAAAAAAACTGAAAAAAAAATATCATGCATTTAATTACTGTTACATTTTCCTAATAGTAACTTGGGAGGCTCAAGCCCCTAAGCCTCTATGGAGCAGCCGCCACTGAGATAACTATAAATATACTTAAAAACTAAAATTACCAAAATATTCATTATTTTGAAATGTTTCACTTGACAGTTATATAAAAAAAATCCTTACTGTGAAATTGACGTATAATTCCAATGTGTTATAGCATGTAAAGATGTTCCAGAGGCTCCTCCAACTTCTCCCTCGAATCCAGGTAAAAGTGGCATAACCACAAATACCCGAAATACTTCCTTAGCCCTACAAAAATAATATATAACAATGTGTGACTTGCAATCTTGTTTGACAATTGCTAGAAAATTCTTTAAATTATATATTAAACCTAATATCTCATTTAAACATTGCCCAAACCATCATATACAGAGTATATTATTAAAATGTTAAAGTTGTCAAAACTTAAAAGGCAGGTTTCATACTTCAAACTAAGGAAAACTATTTGTCTGCAGAACATGTCCTTAAATTTTGGCCAACCTTTTAGAGACACTCATAAAAAATGAAACCACAAAGTGTACATGTTGAAAGATGTGTAACTGCTGAAATAAATGGCCCCAGAGAGGAATAAATTTAAAAATCAGCAAAATACAAGTGCAAAAAGATGAGGAGTTCAAAACATTAATAAAAAATATAAAATTTTTTGGACACTAAATGTAGTGTTGACAGTCACTCTGTCACAGTCACCATGACCGATCACTGAGAAGTTAGTCAAGGTACGATTAAGTTGACTGGTCAAATAGCAACGTGTCCAAGGTGGTCACAGCCATGGTCAACTTGTCCAATATATTAATTGCCCTGCCATTTCTCTCGAAATTTTAATCATGACACTTGACAATTGATGTGTAGGTGTTAATCACCTGTTTTTGGACAAAGAAACTGAAATAAATCCTCAGTAATAAGATTGACAGACCAGTAGACTTTTTAAATTTCTTTTTGTTTAAGAAATGCCAAAAGTTTGCAAAGAAAATCTTATTTGGAATTTCTTAAAAAAAAAAATTTGTCATAAAATATGCACAATGGAAAAAGGTATCAAAGCCAGGCTACCAGTGGTGGCTGGTGAAATTTAGGTTATGTTATATTGGAGCATGGAACCCAAGTGATACTTAATTTGAAACTGTCGATATATTTTACTCCTCTTTTTGAAAAAAAAATAAATGTTTTGCAAATACTTTATAAATTGTTTAAAAAATAATCTAGTGAGGCACACAATTTCAATTGCAATTTTTTTCTGCAAAACTTCTTCATTTAGTTTTGATAGTTATGCCATAAAGTAACGTTTGGGTTCCATGCTTCAATACTAAGATATGACATAACCTAAATTTCACCAGCCAACACTGCATGCTACTTGCTTAAAAGTGTTAAGTTGGATAAAACCAGCGCAACAAGAACATGTGTGATGAAGAAATATTTAGGTGAGATCAGTTTGAACGAAGGGTGTGAAAAAAATAAAATGCATTAAAATTCTAATATGCATAATTTCCTTCAACATAAACCTCATTTATACAATTATTACAAGCCATTTTGATGAGATAATTATGGCACATCCAATGGCACTTTCATGTTTCATTTAAAAACTGACCGATTTCGTGACTCATCTTGACCAGTCACAATGATCCGGTCAGTCACGGAAACCTCGTGACTGGTCAACTAACCATCACTAATTAAATGTATGATTTTGCTACTACACTTTTTTTTTAAATATGTTAAACTAACTTTTTAATTACTTACTTGTGTGCTCTTACTATCCTCTTATACAGAGCATCGGCAATTTGATTTCGAGTGTTAGGATTATGGTAGGGCAAACTAATGAAAAACTGATTTTCAATGTAAATATAGTGTTGTGCCCTTGTGATAGTATCAATATAAGCTTCATGAATACTCTGTTCTACTGTATCTGGCTCTAAAAAACCACAAGACCAAGTACTAACACTTCAAGGACCTGGAGAGGACAAAACAAAACACATAGTACACAAAATGATATTTTTGCTTTCTCTCAGACATGTAAGCAAAGAAGCAAGAAGTGAAATTAAATATCAAAATTAACAAAATGAAAATGGTAATTACCAATTATTTTCACATTTATAGTAGTATAACTGTAGACAGGGGCAGTTCTAGACTCCAAAAAATGGAGGGGAACAAGAAAATAAAATTTTTAAAAATTTCATTAGTAACATTGTTTGAAAAGTTAATATTTTCAATAATTATTTTTATTTATTTTCCTTTCATAATTATTCCGCGACGAGCCACATATTGTCGCCGACCCAACATGGCTTTACTAAGAACAAAAGTATTGAAACGGCTTTATGCGCCTTTCATGAAAAAATTATTTAGGCTTTAGACAGTAAACTTTCTACCCTACGCCTGTGTGAATTTTTCCCGCGCATTTGATAGTATCAATATCTTTTATTAGAAAAATTAAATAGGTACGGAATTCAAGGCATTCCTTTGAAATTTTTCACTTCATATCTTGAAAACAGATCGCAAATCGTTAAACTGAACACTGTGTATAGCAAAAAATACAAGGTTGATAAAGGTGTACCACAAGGCTCCATATTGGGCCAATTACTATTTACAGTTTTTGCCAACGATTTAATTTTTTTTCTTAAAAAATATTCCAGGCTTATTATACCCTGTGTGCTATGCGGATGATACCAACATTTTACACACTGCAAAATCTGCAAAACTTTTGCGAGTTATCACTGAGAAAACTTAGAATATGATTATTGCCTGGACGGAAAAAAACTGTCTCTATTTAAATAAAAGTAAGACTACATATTTACCATTCTCCATCCAAGGAACAATGGCGGACTTTATAAATGAATTTTCTGCTTATAAAGATATCACTTTATCCAATTCAACAAAAATGCTTAGAGTCTGTCTTGATAAAAATTGATAGTGGAACTGTCATATCGATGCCCTATCTAATAAATTGACAAGTTGTTGTTATGGCCTACGATTTCTAACACAGCACTGTAGTCGTGATGTATTGTTATACTATGCAAATTTTCACTTCCATCTGAGATACTGCATAATAAATTGGGGTAATAGTACTCAAGTTCATCCTATTTTCGTATTACAAAAATACGCAGTTCGAATTTGTTTATGATTGAAAACTTTTATTCATGCATAACATACATATATTTATTTTATGTGCGTGGACTGTAAATATTTACTGATGGTATGAAAAAATAGTTGGACATATAACATGAACATGACACATGATGATTATGGCAGTTCTATCTTAGTAATTGTGTCCTCACACTCCCTCTTCCGCCAACTACCGAACGTTCACCAGCTACAGTCCCAGGCGGCGTTGCCGATATTCACCTTCTATCAGATAAAGTACTACCAGAATTATTGCAAAACTAAATTATCGTGATTCTTGCAATTCATTTAAACAGTTATGCATTCTTACAGTTGTTAGTACGTATATATTTGAGATATGTTCTTTCATTTATAAAAAACAAAACACTATTTTATGTACAAAAATTAAATCATAAATATAGTACAAGGCACAAAGACATTTTGTTACCCAATTATCATCGAACAAATATGTACCAAAAATTTTTCTTTCTATAATGGCTGTAAATTATATAATACTTTAAATGATGAAATAACAACCTCACCTAATATACACATTTTTAAAAAAAAGGTTAAAATATTTTGTAGATAAAAAATTTTTGTGCGATTTATTTTATTTACTAATAATTAAGGTATACCATTTTACCGCTTGGATGTCTGTCGCTTTTAATACATATTTTAGAACCACAGGTGTACATTTTTGACTTTTGCTGTATTTCTTGTATTTTGTTCTTTCTTTGTAAACACTATACTTTTAATAGAGAAATAAACCATTATTATTATTATTACACTTGCCAAACACTGTACATAAAATTGTCGCGTCCGTATATCTCAGCTCCTGGTAATGACATGATACTAATGTAATTTATTTATTTAATTTATAAATGTAGCTCAAGGAATTGGAAAGCCTGAGGCCTTCCAAGCCCTCCGTAGAATCGCCCCTGACTAAGTTTTTCATAAGTAATACCACAAGAGGTTTCGATTTTATCAGATAAATTTTTACTTACACGAAAACTTAGTCATCATGTCATGACAATATAACGAGAACATACTGTCATACAAAAACACAAGACCGTAGGTTGAGTGTTTTTCGCAGTAAGCTTGAGTTATATTGTCAAAATGACACGTTTAAGTGTAAATAAAAATGTATCCTATTCAAAATAGAAACTTGGACTATGTAATAATATAATGTAATAATAAAGATAATAAATTAAAAATTAAAAACAAATTTATTTGTTAATAATACAATTATTAAAAATAAATACGGCATTAGCTAAAAGTTAATTTCTTACATAGAACAATAGCATTTTTTATGGTTGCCATAATGAAGGTAAATACAAATTTTGCAGTGAAAAAAGTTGTTTCAGTTTTCTTGCTGATAAACATTTTAAATATGATTCTAGAGTCTGTAATATTTGACAGGAGTGGAATTGTCAGTTAAAAATGTTTTTTTTTCTAAACTTTTGATGCTAGATCTTTTCAATTATTTCAATATTTCAATTATAAAAACCTGAATTTACAAAATGGCGTTAATTACAGGGTGCCTTGAAACTAACAGGACACAGTTTAATAGTAAATTCCTTCCACAAAAATGTGAAAAGTTTCTGAATGTTGAGAGTCTGCTATGCTTCAGGCCTCTTAAGTGGGGGTTTTAGTAAAAAAATAAGGAACTATTAGAAAATCGACGTGTTATATTATACAGGTTGTTTCAAAAAACGTGCAGCAAAACTAAGCTGGAGATTCACATTCCAAAAATAACGGAAAAAGTCCGGAAACGCTTTGTTACCGAGAGGTGTTAAAAGTTATAAAATTACTAAAAATTTAAAAACTGCTATGAGGTATTGTGTTGAAACTTTGGGTAAGTAAGTAGTGCATAGAAAGTAATTTTTTCCCTTAAATCAATTTAATTTATTTCCTAGAGACGTGCGTATGGGTTTACCTGTAAAATTATTGTACAAAAATATGGTACGCTATTGTGCTTTTGTTATTTTCATAGGTTTTTTAAATTTGTTTCTTCTATCTAAACAAAAACTGCCCCACTTGGGTTTTTTAGACTGAAAGAAGTATTTTGAGAAAATGTTAAATTCGTTTTTTTATTTTGTGGGGATTATCACAATTAATCAAACACAGCAGATTTAAAATGTTTATTCGAGGAGAATCGCGAAATTGTAGAAGTTAAAAAATATCAATTAGTAGTTCTTAATCATATCATTAATATAATCATTTCCCTGGCTACCATAAACATGGGAATAAAATAATTAACACAACTGTCAACGTTTTATGCTAAAATACATATTTTTTTAAAAAAATGTACGTCAATGTCTTTTATATTTATGTTGCACGGAAACACGTTTTGTTAATTAATTTTCACAAAAACAGTTCATTCAATCTAAAAAATTCAAGAGGCAGTTTTAGATTTTTAGGAAAAATTATGTTTTTTTTGTAACTTTTAACACCTTGTATCTCAGTAAAGAAGCGTTTCCGGACTTATGTATATAGGAAATTTTTCTGTTATTATTGGATTGTGAATCTCCAGTTGAACATTGCTGCAGGTTTCTTGAAACACCCTGTACATATGTCTGGAGATAGACGATCATCGGGGGCCGGAAATGTGTTCCATTTTTCAGTTATAAAACAAATATAAATATTTATAAACACACCACATATAAATTCATGTGGTGCTTATTTATACACCTGTAAAATATGCAACCAGTACAACCAGGAACGAGGCTTAAAGGTGCAGGTCTGTGTGGGTATCTGAGACTATTCCATCTAAAATTATATGTAGCTTGGCAGTTTAGCTCTTAGCAATGGTACAGTGACAACCGTTTGTGCATAAACTACAAAAATTTATTAAAAACAATGATGATAACAGAGATTTCTACAAAAAATTAATAAAATAATTATTAGGTATTCTTTCAAACCTAACATGTAATGGAAGTGTTGCTTGATTTATTATCTACCTAAAACTTTTATACTAGCGCATGACAGAATGACAGTACAAAATATAAAAAACTATAAGTATCGTCGTGTATATGTTTAATGGGGGTAATACAACATGACTGTACACCTCACCCAAACCATATACTCCTAATTATTTATTTGTTAGTAGAATATTTTGGATACTACTTACTGGTCTAGTTCAGTGTGCTCCAACTTTTAACAGGGTCAACAAAGTCGGTTCACAAGTAATACTCCAAATTATTCACTTATAATAATAAATAGTCAGATCATATGTTGTAGATAGTATCACTGGTTGCATAGGTAACGAGTCTTTCAAATTGTATTGCTGGTTGTATATTGTTAATAAGAGAATATTTGTAAAGCAAAAGAAATATTATTTATATTCACTCAATAACATCAATTTGTGGGAAAAAACATTAATTAATTCACAAAAAATCTTTCCTAGAACCCTTTCTAGCAAAATTTATATCTAGTGACAATTTGATTTTGCTTGGTTGCAGTTGGTGCAATTATATTGTAGGTTAAATGTTTTAGTTTTCTTCATTACGTTAATGATGAATGTTTGTACACATATTACGAAGAAAATGAAGTATTTCCACCAGTCTAACAGTAGGTAAGTGATTTTAATCATCAATACACTATGTTTTAATTGTTTTTCTTTTTAGTTTTAGATATCTGATGTATCACTGCCACAACTGTCTTGTGATTGCAATGATTTTGAATTACGAATTATGATTTATATTAGGTAAATACTTGTTTGTAGTATCCACAAAAATTATTATATTATTTATATATTTTCTCAACTCTGCTTTCTCCTTGGTCTCTAATTATTTATCATATAACCTGTTTCTCCACTTTACTTGTAGGTTAGGCTGAAAATTACCTATTTTCAGGAATAAAATTTTGAGATGCTTCTACCTTGAAAGTCAATTAGCAATGAGGGTTAACGCCATTCACCATGAGAGATGCTAGTGTACGGAAAGGTCAATGTCACTGAACATTAACATTTACTATGGCTTTTTAACACTAGTTTTTAGTAATTTTTATAAAAATTAGCTGAAAAACATTTAACACAATGATGGCAGAAGGGAAAAGTAGTAATTTACTTGCTCAGTAGGGAAATTATTGTACTTATCACTTAGAAGTGTCTTATGTCATTAAAGTTAGGTTATATCAAGAATGAGTATGATAAAAACAACGAATGTACATGATTATTACTCACAATTTTCTGTAGTAGACTTCTTTGGTAACGCATAATCGTCAGGATTAAAATGTTTCTTACAAACACACGAATGTTTCAAAGGAGTAAAGTTATCTTTATCAACCACTGTTTTAGGCGAGTTTGGTCTCTCGGAAGCATATGCCCGCCTTTTTTTCCGAAGAAAATGGAACTGCACAACACAGGCAAAATTAACATGGTTTCTTATTTGCTGGTGTACGAAATAATTATAATAAAACACTATAAACTTTTCCCGCGCCTAACAATAACTTTTGACACGACCTTACTCGACCAGTGGCGCCAACTGGTGAGCCTGAAAACGTTAGCTCTCATTCTCCTCTAGAACTGTGAGATTTCCTATTTATACATCTGCCAAACAGCATACTTTTTTCAAAAATTATTAAATTTCACGATTAATTTCTTGAAATTTCTTGTTCCTTTATTTTACTGTACTTTTTCTTTCTTGTATTCTTCCTGACTTTCTCCTAAACATTTTCCTGTACTTGTCTTTTAATTCTGTGCAGTATTAAGCTTATTAGGCTTCATCATCTCCAATCCTCATTTGCACACACATTATTTAAAATCACTATTCTCTTTTAATTTTAACACTGTTTGTTATTACTTAAGTTTATTTTCTAAATACATGTTTTTACTTCGATTTCATCAATTTAAATAATGTTTTAACCTATTGAATTTGCAATGCTTTTTTCATGTTTTTATTATTATATCAGACTTGGACTTATGCTGTTTTAATATTTTACTGTTCCTGAACCTGGTTTATGTCCATTATACTGATATTGATCTGCATATTTAACTTTACAGTATGAAATCTGTGAACTCGATATTTGACCTACCCATTCTTACTAAACATTCTACTGAAGACTTGATATTCTTTTCTTATTAATTTATATTAATGGTAAAGTATTCTATTCTTTTATTCTATCACATACGCTTGCTTTTAAGCTGCATATACAATCATAACCAAAATAAAAATCTACTTAATCAATATATATATATATTTTTTATCTTTTAATCAATGCTAACTTTAACAAATGTACATTATTTTTATTTTACTGTTTATTTCTTCATAGTTTTATGTCTGGGTATAAAAATATATGATAGTATTTATAATTGTTATCATGTTCGGTTTAAAAAGATGCTTATGTAATACCCAATAATTATTTTATTATTTTTTCTAGAATGCATAAATACGAAACAAACACAACTTCAGATTTTTTAAAACAACAAGGATTGTTCACAAATTCTGTGTAATACATTCAATCGACGTTACCTATTTCATACACGCCGTGATTGTGAAAATCGTTTAAATTCGGCACTCTATTAACAAAATATTGCCGGTACAGTTACAAAAGAGGAATTTCTTTTTGATTTGTATGTCATGTTCTGTGCATGTAGTTTTCCTTTACCTAGTAGCTATACATTGCATAAAATATTATATACTTTGGTGCTTTTATCTTTGCATGTGCATCAAATAAGTTACGACCTGCGTCCGCAGCAATGCATTTATAGGATAAGCAATTATAGAGATATGTATGTCTAGGCAAGCTAAGTTAATAATTGGTGGAACAAAGACATGATTAAAAATCTTGTTTCAGCTTCAGCTTGTTTGTCGATTCAGCAGCATCGTAATATTTTTGCAATTATATTTTTACATTATATTAGTAGCTATATGAATCACATAACTTGAAATTACCTTTGGTCATTGACAAGTACTCAGTGGCGGCCCGTGAAGTTTAGGGTATGTTCTGTCCCTGTGTTG
>JANEYF010000031.1:0-38182 GCA_029963845.1 Rhamnusium bicolor | reverse complement strand
AAAACGTCTATTTTTACCTATAACTATGTATGTATAATTATAAATGTCTCATAGTTAGTTTTCCGAAAAATTATTTAATTGCTATGAATTTGAGTTTAATATCTTTTCGTACTTAAACCATAGTTGTGGAACAATTTCTTTCAAAGAAATGATTATGTTTTAATTTTATGAATTCATTTTTATTATCACAATTTGTCACATCTATACTTTTGATAAAATTGCTGAAGAACAAATTGCCGAGAACATGATAGGGTGTGGATGACATGTTTTATTTTCGTTAAGTCATTTGATAGGGCGTCTACATGATTGCCGAGGCAGCGCAGCGGAATAAAATGAACATAAACTTCGATACATAAACAAACATAGCATAAGCTAGATTCAGATAACACAATTAAAAACTACGAATTGGAGTTGTGGAAGCATTATAAATTCTGGAAATTGGTTCCATTAGAAACAAATTGCTTGCCTTAAAATCACGTACATGGAGGATAAAATCTTTAACGGCATATTTCTGCACTTTCATGACAATAAACAGATTAACAGATTACACAAGCAGGATTCAAAATTGTTTATATTTTAAGCTTGGGGACATGATGTATTGGAAATCTACGTTCCCAGTAATAATCCGACTTTCGACGTTCGTTCAGACATCGAGGAAGGCAAATATTTACTTCGTGCGAGTTGTCTCAGTACCACGCTGACAAATACAGCAAATAAATTAAAACGGCTTTGATTTGTTTTTAAATACATACGGCGTTTAGCATATGGATGTAAATATGTAATAACATAGATAGAATTAATAGTAATAATGAGATTCTGAGCAGGCAAATTTTCCATTCTGGAAAAGTGATTTTTCGAAACGAATGACTTTTATTAACTCTAATTTGACTGATGTGGAGTTACTTTGAAAATGTTGTATTCAATGCTAGGTATTTAAATTTCGAAAAGATCGAATGTGAGAATGTATCACTCACACATGTATTGAATGCAATAAGATTACGATTATTTAAATTTGTCAATAAAATTGTTTTTTCTTTTGCAAAATTGTTGGGAAATGGTAAAAAAGGAGAAAAGTAGATTTGAAATGATTGACGTTTCGCTTTATTTAAAGACATTCTCAGAACTATTTAATTTAGGTTTTCCTAGTAAATTGATAATCTGAACATATATAAACAATTAACAGAAACAGTAACACTACGTGAGTGGAACATTGGCCGAGCAACGTTCCAGGTTGTTTGTTTAACTGATTGCGAGTCAATGTTCCAGTTTGTTTGTTCTTTAAGAACCTTTTTTGTAAATATGATTTCGATAAAGCGGGTAATAAAGAAAATATCTATATTCTAATTTCCATTAAACGAAAGCAAAATATAATATTTTGAGACTAAATACATTACTAAAGTGTTTACAATTTCTTAAAATTAAGGCCTAGTGTTTTAAAAGCATCTACATGTGAATTAAAACTTAACCCATTATTGGAAATAATATGTTCAAATTTTTCATTTCATAACAGCTGACAAGTCAATATTATATTGAAATTCAGTTATATCTTTCCTTTTGGAGTACGAAATGACAACACATTTGGAAATATTTAAACGCAAATTCTAAGATCATCAGCAAACATTAAACACCTAACACCATTTGACAGATCGCTGATAAATATGGAAGACAGTAAGAGCCCAAGATTGAAGCCCTGTGGTACTCTGAAATTGCTTCATACTGATTGGATCTAAAACCTGCATATTCAACAAATTGCTTACAATCGAACAGGTAAGGATTAATGAATTTAAGCAGTTGCTTTGGCTTGTAAGTTTCTGTCGCCAAAAGTAAAAAATAAATCTATTTGATCCAAATCTTTACTTATATCCATATTACATCAATTTGGCCTTGTGCATTTTGCGTTTTGCACGCATTAAATTATTGTATAAGGAATGAGTGTCAAATTAAGGGTTTTTCATACTTTTGCTAACCCTGATAACCTGGTAGATGCTGGTAGTATAAAATTTGCAATAAATAAAAAACAGTAAAATGTAAGATATAACGTATCTACATTTTGAAATCACAAAAGAACACAGATTTCCAAAAATGCAAAGAAATATAGGGTATTCCATTTAAAAAAAGGTAAGTTTGGTTTGTCCCGCTTTTATGGGACTACCTGTATATTCTTTGCAGGGACTCTAGAAAAGTTCATTTGATTCAATACAACTTTTATTTAAAACATTTCTTCTAACTCGAAAAATAAACTAAATATAGGGTGGGACTTTTCATTGGATATTCCTGAATATCCACAGGCACTTTTTCAAGAATTTATTTGTCAATAAGGAACCTTTAGTGTACAGCTACTTCATCTGATGTGTAGAAGTTAATGCAGTAAACATTGTATTCAATCTGCGCATGTTCAATCTTCAATTATTATCAGGAGCAGAACGTGTGAAAATGTGAAATAGTTTTAAAAAATTCGTACACTGTGTGGTATTGTGGACCTCCTAGTCAGTAAAGAAGTAGACTTTTCTAGCCCTTGTTGAAAAACTTTATGTATTTTACATATGCTCCTGTTGCCTCTGTAAATGTTTAATGGTCATTTTCCCCGTATAAATAGATTTTGAGCTACAGGTGTCATAAGTTAACACCTGAACATCAAGAACAGATGCTGCTAATTTACTGGAATTCTAGAAATTACTAGTTTGCAGTGTTGTGTGTTCAGTGAAATGTTTATTGCTCTTGTTATTTTCGATATTACAAAATCGCCAATTATATGATAATATATCATTTATCATATTTTTATATGTGTATATCAGCGGAATGTCCTGGATCAGTCCCTGGTTTTACGTCACGTACGATTTACACGCGGTCTTTAGTTATCAAATAGAATCATTTAAATGAGTTTGGCAAAATTGCAAAAAACATATATTAGCCTATAATTTTGTAAAATGTTAGAATGTCCTTAAAATGGGACATATTTTAGCTGTTTGTCATAGTTTTGGAAAATTGTAAGTTTTAAGATTTAAGTTAGAAATAAAGGCTGTAAGCAAACAACAGCGAAACCACGAAACCCGGTACGCTATCAATACCAGAAGTTAATATTTATTTTTCAATTGTTTTATAGTCTTACCAGTGATATATTTATTATAATAAGACAAATAATCTTTATTCTAATTGTGCCAGCAAATGTCAAGAATGCGTATGGACTATATCAGTGGCGGTTCGTGGGTCAAGTGATAGGGAGGTCAATTAGAAAAGTTTACTGTATTACCTACCTTTTAAAGTGATTTAAATTCCAAGTCGATCATCCGGTTTTTTTGAGATGCACAGTGGTCAATTACTTTTTCATTAAAGTCTTTTATCTTCTTTGTTAATGCCCTTTCTATGGTAAGCATAGCTAAAGAAGATAACCTTTTCCTGACCCATGGTATTTCTTAAAAAATGTCTTTATTCTTTTTAAGGTGGAAAAACCACGTTCACTTTCGACGGTAGTCATAGGGATAGTACACAAGATTTTTAACAATTTGACACTTTCAGAAAAAAGTATTGCACAAATTATTGTTAATAAAAAGCTGTAACAAAGCAACTGCACCTTCACTATTGGAATAATCTTCTCGACTATATAATACTTCGAATTCAGTTTTAAGTTTCAAATGATTTATGACTGGATATTCCGTTTTAACTAATTTAAACATATCTTGAGGAAAGTTTTTTTATAATCTTTAAATCGATCTACGTGAAATAACTGAGACACTGCTAAATGATTACTGAAGCCAAACTTGTTTTTGATCTCAGATGTAATTATATCACAAACTTCTAATGAAATTCTCCTTTTTGATTCTTCCGTTTTACATCTCTCGGCAGACTGCATGGATGTTCCTCCAAATAGTTATTCAAAATTTTATTTCTGATGTCTTCAATTTTACTATTAAAAACGCCAATACACTTATTTACTCTTATGACATCGATATTACATTTTTGTAATTGATTGTACAATATATCACAATGAGGCATAACTAAAATGCAAAAAATTTAACCAGTAAAGAAAATATTCATTTTGTAAGTAGTTTTTTAAACCAATAGCTCGGTTTAGAGTGTTGTTTTCTTCATCAATGATTTTTTTCTAAACAATCTAATAATTCTGTTCGACAGGTCCCTATGCACTTTGTATTAAAATTCCATCGTGTTGGAGCCGCTTTAGGTAATCTCACCTTAACAACATTATCTAACACGGCTGTTCTTTTGGTGATTTTCCAAAGAATGAAGAAAAGCTATGTAAATAAATTAGCAAAAAAAATTTTATGCTTTTATCCTAACTTGACGTTTTTTGTAAAATTAAATTTAGTTGAAGAGCGTAACAATGAATAAAATTTGCTGAATGATAAATTTTTTTAATTTTGGCTTGTACACTTCCAAAGGCACCACTCACTACTGATGCTCCATCGTAACTTTGTGCTATCAATTTTTCAGGACTTTCATTAATTTTCAGACGTTCTAACTCTTTTAAAATTACATCTGTCAAATGCTGCGTTGTCGTTGCTTGAGGCTGAATAAATTTCCAAAATCTCTCATATACAACACCGTCTAAAACGTATCTAAACACAAAAACTACTTGTACTTTATTCATAACCCAACTTATGTCCATCTTTTCAGTTTTAATATATTTTGTACAACACTCATATTTAATAGTAAATACCAGAAACACTGTTTTACTTAATTTCACGACAAGTAGAGATTTACTAATAAAAACATTAAAAACAACGCGACAGAATTTACCGAGCAACGTGTACCTAGTCAGCATTAAGACTGCTTACTGCTCTACTGAACTTAGAGAACTTCGTGCGTTACCGTTTCAAAATGTGTCAGGGACATTGTCCCCGCCAGTGTTTTCTGTCTCTTTTGCTTTCTGACGATTCGCGCATAAGTCTATTTCACATTAATTCGTTGTAAATTCGGTCCGTAACTAGCTTTGAGGACAAGTTGTGGATTGACCCAAGATTTTTAAATTCTATAAATGAATAATGTAATGAATATGGAATGTAGTGGCTCGGTGCTCGGGGGATACGAAATCCCGCGATCTAGATATTTGAATAATATTGTGCATAGAATGAACTAGAAACTTTAATATATTTTTTAAGAATATTAAAAATATATATATTATACATTTTTAAACTTCAGAAAATGAATAGCTCTATTTTTTTATTTGTATGTGGGAGGTCATTGACCCTATAGAAGAACCGCCAGTGGACTATACAAGGAGACGCACAGTGGGGCATTGGGATCTCAAACCTGGCCATAAATCGGTTTTCCAAATTTGAGAATTTTTCATGCCTAATCGTTTTTAGGAATTTTAGGTATTCGCTCGATGATCCACTTATACCTTCAAATGAGATATAGATAGTGACGGGCATTGGTTGTTTCTAAGCTTTTGCATTGTGATGTGCGTTGGTGAAATTGATTGATATTAAATTGGATATTTTATTTTAAGTTTTCTTCGCCTATATTTTTAGAACGGATCTGGAATTATGGCGTCAACATCTCAAGGTATGTATTAATTTAAATATTTTGTAATGTTAGAATATAATAATGACTAATCCACTATTTCTCAGTTTAAATTTTATGATTTTTTTTATCATGATTTTTAAAACAAAAGTTCATTTATTAATGGATTTTGTTATTCTTCCAAAGTCTTCTAACCCCCATATTCAGTTTCGGTTTTTTGTTTATTATGTTAACAAATAAATGGCACAAAATCATTTTGCGGAAATTGGCGGTTTCAAATTTTATAATTTGTTAAAAAAAAATTTGTAATAATAAAAATAATAAAACATACATTTTTCTTATTCTCATATCAGAAGGAAGATGGAAACAAATTTATTTTAAAAGCACTTCTTCCTATCGGCCAACTGTTAGAAGTTTCAGAGGCCCGAAATAAGTATTTTAGGCGTTATAGTTAAACTTCTCCAAAAAATGTAGTTGAAAAGCATGTAACACGGATGTTTTAAACAGATTCTTTCTTGACTTCACGCCTAAAACTTAAAAAAAAAACTTTTTCGAAGGAAGCTTTAGACATGATTTTACCTCCGATTTATTCAGTAGACCCTGAAGAGTTCTCAGAGGAAGAAATTAGTTACAGTGACTGATTGTGAGTGATAATTATAATTATTTATGGAGTGGAATGAAAAATAATATTAACTGAAAATTTTTGCTGATTATTATTTACTAACTTTTACAAATTTATCACAGATAAGTATAACATATATCTTTTTAACACTATTTCCCGGCTATTTGTTAATATGCTGAAACTTGATTACAAAAAAAGATAATATATTATGTTCAGTACTACTGACAGTAGTACTGAACATAATGTGCATATTATCTTTTTTGTAATCCAAGTTTCAGCGTTTTGCAAATAGCCGGGAAAATAATTGTTTAAAAAGATATATGTTAAACTTATCTGTGATAAGATTTTTAAAAGTTAGTAAATAATAATTAACAAAAAATTTTCAGTTAATATTATTTTTCATTCCACTCTATATTTTAACTTTTATCAAGAAGAGGAACTTAATTTGTTTTTAAATTAATTATTTATGTTTTATGAAACTCTTCTTAAGTAAATAAATTCGATTAAGAACTTTTTTGTGTATAATTTTTCTTTTAAATTGTAAATATTAAGTATTCAACAAAGCTAAAATACTAATCAATTCAAAAAATTGTAAATAATTCAGCAAAATAATTTTGACCATATAGTTCGTATCAATACCTCACTGTGGGGTGACACTAAAATATCCATTTTACTGTATTGATATTATTCTTTAATTATTTATTAGGTAATTATCCGTTATACTGGTTTCAATAAATGTGACAAATAATTTGGATTAGTATTAATGAAGAAAAATCAAGAAAGCAGTGTCGCCCAGATAGAACAAAGAGATTATTTGTCTTGTTATAATAAATATGTCACTGGTCTTACGAATACCATCTTCAATTATTTGAAATATATTAACGTTACACTGTGACTTTATTGGTCAGTAATACTAAGCACTACAAAAATAATTAGCAGACACTACAAAAATAATTAGCAGTCACTACAAAAATAATTAGCAGACATTAACTACAGCCTGCGAGACTTCGTGTGTTTCATCTTTTTTTTACTATACCTGGTATTCTCTTACATTATGGATACATGCTCAAAAATCCGTAACCGCCCTAATATATAATTTATAATTAACTGTTTTATTAGGCCTCTCATAAACAAAGAGTGGTCCAATTGGTTAAGTTTTTATGTTGCCTGTCGGCTGCTCAGTAAATCGGTGGGTTCGTAGGTCAGGACAGTTGTTAAATGTTGATAAATATTTTCAAAGATGCTTTTAGCCTTATTTATCAACAACGCTAAATAGTGGTTACTGTAGTTTAACTTGATAAAATATCACTTATAGAATGCTGGATGATTCCAGTAACTAATTTTTTATTCGGTATTAAGTTAATTAAGACAAGATAATAAAAATTGGGCGCCATATTATCAATAAAAATATTAATAACAATAGTTACCGGTATCAATCCAATCTTGAGAATGTGACAACAGACCCGTCCTTCTTAGAAAAATAAAAAACAGAATTTTAATAAAAACAAACTTATTACAAAAAAAGTTATACCAGTAAGGTATATTTACAAATTGAAAAAAATTATTTACAACAAAAAAAAATATATAAATTGTTTCATTTGCCTGAAGGGCGAAAAAATTATATTGAACAAAAATAAGAAAAGCCAAAACTGTGAAGCAGAACAAACAAAAAAAATATTACCAATTAGATTGTATCTTTCCCTCCTCGCAACTACCACAACATTTACAGAAATTACTATTTTGGCTGGTACGATGGAAGATAAGACTTGGCAAGTTATCGATTTTATAAACAGACATACCGACAGACAGTACCTTGTTCAAAACTAGGTTAATAGAATCTCTCCAGATTGATCGTCTTGTTCCTTCACGAACTATAGCTCGGTGGACAGTTTCCTGGTGAGGATATATAGACTGCAAACTCCTAGGGGAACAACGGCTACTGCTGATCTAAATGGTTATTTCAACCAACAAAAAAATTACCCTGTCCTGTGGGATTTATAGTTGAACCTTCTTCTCGGTCTCGAGCATAAAAGAAAAATTACCAGTCAAAATTTATAACAATTACAGAAAATATGTATGGGTGAGGCTACGGTTGAACAAAAAAAATATACAATAAGGCAAAAGAAAAAATAACTACTGTGTATAAACAGTAATTGAAATCAACTAATAGAATTAGTAAAAAAATTACAACTCGGTTAATTTTCTAGATGAGAAAATTACCGGCAGATAATAACAACTTAATCAAAAAGGTTTGATTTATACAAAAGTTATACTATTTTTTCTTGATAAGAAAAATAGTTATGAGAAAAAAATAGTAAAAAAGATAATTACTTTCAAAAAATTACTCAACTTGTAAGTAATAAATTATGGTTTAATTCAATTTAATAATGAATTTAAGGTAAAAAATAAAAAACAATAAGATAACTCTTAAGAATTAAGATGTTAATTACTTATGATATTAATTATGCAAATTGAAATAAATTATAGGGTTTACCAAAAATAAATATATACCTTCATCCAAAGGAAAAAATACCCGACAATAAATTTTTGAAACACAATTTAATAAATGTGCTTAAACAAATATAAGAGGAAAAAAAATATAATGATTTATTTCAGTGTCACACCGTGTAACAGTATAACAGGAAAGTAGAAAGATACTTCTTTACCTTTTAGATAAATTATATTAATTTTCAGACAAAGAAAGATAGTGAATAATTTATTATTTAAATAAATTATATGAATTTTCACAGAAATAAATTCTATTAATTTCCACAGAAAAGATAAGTGATGTGTATTACTTTAAGTTATAAACGTTATTTACGGTAAACATCGGTAGAGTCTAATAAACTTTAAGAAATCATGTTAATCGTCTTCAATACGTTAATACTAGCTAAAAATCTAGGCAACAGCCCTTATGAATCCGTAAATTCAAAATATGTAGCTTTGTAATAATAAAGAAAAATGTAATTAACTGACATCAAAATAGACAGAATTTTCAGTCACCATGAGGCTTTGCGTGTTCTTCAGCAGGAAGAAAAAAGGACTCGAGTCCAAGAGGTAAGTGAGGGTAGCAAATTAGCAACAATAATGCTAATTTACATGGTACGATAAGATAATTATTAATAAGATACGATAAACGATATAAATTTCATCTATAGAGCTAGTAAGGTGATCCAAACTCAAGAATTTGGTTGAATGTAAAGGACGCGCAAATATGGCGTTTAGCCAACGAGCTTTACACTAAACTAATATAGCTCGATAAAAATCAATATTAAAACCCATATAAGGAAATAATTACTTTGTCAAGAATATATGAATACCCTACATGCTCTAATTTGTTAAAATGAAATTGTACTAATTATTAAATACTTTAAATTAATAATTTAACGATAATGAAATGCTACGCTCACCTCCCTACTTAAAGAACACCCAAAGACTCTCCGCTCTCCGTTTTGCCCGTGCACTCGTCAAGTAATTGATTCGCGCATGAACCAAATCAGGACATTTCAATTAAAACAACAGGATAGCAAGGTCGTAACCATAATTTGTTAAAATTATCGTTACAAACTGGTTTTGATGCACTGTTCTTTGTCACATAAGTTTTTGTACAGACCTTTCATATACTCCCTGTATTGCGGTAAGTGGAACAAGTCTTTAAAATCTTGTTGAAATTTTATTCCCGTAACTTGAAAGATTTAAATTGCAATCAATGCTAGCAACTGCTTTAGAAAAGTAATTTTGCCTCTCATATTTCATGCAAAATGTGCATTTATGTCTATAATTCTTGAGAAATGTCTGGAAGTTGGCTAGTAGCGGTCATTAACCGATCTAATTGAGAGGTTAACGATGTTAGAGCTACATACAAAGCTATTAGTACGTCTGCATCAACTAACGATGATTTTATGCCTTTCAACCATTCATTTACATTGTTTGGACAACTTTTAATGACAGAGTTCACAGTGCATTCGATAAATGTGTTTGAAATTAATTACGGTATTTTTTCGTATGTAGATTTTGTTTATTTAAATTTCCATACATACTATGCTAATCCAGCTAAATTAATCAGGTTGTCTAATTTGTTGGGGAAATAATAATTACCGAATGTACAAATACGTTTTACACGGAAAATTCGTTTCAGGTTAATAATGTTTAAATTTCTAAAATTGAAAACCCACTATTTTGAACTGAAAATTAATATCTATATTTGAGCTACCAAACACACAAAAAATCATTTACAAGTTTTTATATGAAATAATGTTTGTCCATATGAGATATATATGTGAATGTGATGTTTTAGTCAGCTTTCTAAGTCTTTCTCAAAACATAAATTATTTAATGTCGGTCTATTTTCGCTACCAAGATTAATTATTCATGCCAGGAGATAATCTCAGCAATGTTTGTAAAAAATACTGGTACCCCTAAGCTAGAAATATCACCAAACCCCCATTATATTAGTTAGGGACCATTGGGAATGCCGTATTGCACCTTCGTGAAAAAAGCAAGGAACCTTTTTTCTTGTTTCAATATATGTAGATATATCTTGTTGCCACTTTCAAAATGGCGACCATTTATATCTTGTAAGATGTATTTCTTCTTAACTCCATTCGTTATCATCCGATTTCAATACATATTTTTTAAATCCAGCATTTTCTATATTCGTTATTTTATATTATTACCATTTTCATGTATATCTGTTTTCCCGTAAAACCTAAAAAATTAAAAATATTGGTGAAATTTTGACCGATTGTATTCTGTTCGTTTTAATCCTATTTGAACAAATTTGTTGTTTACCAAACTAATTCTAAGGTTTTATGAAGAAAATAGCGGTTATATTGAATCCAAAAAAATATATTATACTGTAAGAACAATATATAATCTAAAATTATACACACACACCATTTGAAAAAAATGTTAAGGTTAAACAAGGCGACAATCTTCATCTATTTCACTGTCTTCACTTTCGTCATCAGTGCCAAAAACTGGTTCACAACTTTCGACGGTATTTTCAGCAAAATTTAACTTTTTCTTTTATTGAATTATCCAGTTGCATTTACCCGAATATTGCATGTAAGCCAATAAGGCCTTCTGCTTTTAGTCTGTTTTAGTTCTTTAATGCCGCTGATGACAACATTCTGCAAACTTTGACAAAACTTGGAAAAACATTTCTTACATTAGAGGACACGATGGTTTCTGTTGAAACATTTATTTGCAAGGTATGCATATACCAAGCACAAAGATTACTGCTGTTGGAGGTGGTATTTTCACGAAAAACAATAAGACCGTCATTAAGACTGGCTATACAAAGAGCTCACCTTCAAGCCATGGATTGGTGTAAAAGTGACAAAATACATCTCAACCTACCAGATCAAACTTATTTTGGGTGGTAGCTTGAAAACAACCGTTTAGTCCCTGTTGCTTGCTGTACTTCTCCAACACCCCAGGCAGGTACTTGAACTCATTAAATGCAACTGTCCAGAACAAAATGTAGTAGTAATTATTACAAGTGTGCAGCTAATTCACTTCCGTATGCAGAAATGTATAATTGTTTTGATGAAGACGTATGGTGAAAATACTCTGTGACGTACTTCATCTTTACACACGAATGGAAGTGTCACTAAGACGCCCAAAACTACGGTAGAAAATTCAGGTACGGTGAGTCAGTTTCTGTTTAGAGTGCAGAACCACCACTTTACTCTAATGTCGGAACAAAAGAGGCCTAGCAACTACAGTGAAGAAACAGTAATTCCACGGGTCGAGAATTTCGAACTCAGGCAATAGAGTTAAAGGAAGAAAAGATCAGAATTCAATATACTATATTTATTATACACTAGGTATTTTATTACTTACAGATTATCTACAGGTTATATTGCAGCCATTACATATGTGCTAACTAATGAGCAGACAGGGTGGGGAGCAAGCAGTAAAACGGTAAGTGGTATAAAAACCGTCAGCAAGCGACCAGCGGTAAAACGATAAGCAGTAAAAAATAGTAAAACGGTAAGCAAGCAGAGCGCACTCGAGTCACGTTTGGAATTCGCATTGTTACGTGTGATGTCACGCTCTTCCTGCCGAACGTATCCAAGCTGAAAGAAAGATCAATTAAACTAAACTGTGGTTCGCACGAATACGCACGTCTACACGTGATGAATCTTGTCTAGGCAGCTGTATTTATTCACTTCTTGAGCCCTACGTCATATTTGTGTCTCAGTCACAAAACCAGTGGTGTACCCACGGGGAGAGATGGGATAGATCTAGCATGGCTTCCGGCGACAATAACAAATAAGCTTATAAAAGTACCGAAACTAAATAGTATTAGATAGTATTTCTTGGAAATTTTCGGTCAGTAATACACTTAACATTTTTTATTTTTCTAACGTTTCGGTTTATTAAACTATCAATTACAATTAATACATTTTTTGAACCACAGTTATGGTTAAATTACATTATATACTTACAGTTTTAACTGTAACTGTGTTTTAAAAAATGTATTAATTGTAGTTCTCTGGTGATGGTTTAATAAACCCTAATGTTAGAAAATTAAAAAAAATAAGTGTATAACTGACCCAAAATTTCCAAGAAACAGTACCAAATATTATCATTTTAATGTCCTGACGGAGTTTAGTATATTGCTATTTCACCACTGAACTAGGACAAGATACCCAAACAACAATCATTCTCTCCGACATTTCCAGGTGAGACTCGAACTCAGGAGAGATAGACAGTGACTAGCCGTGTTCTACCACATAACAATAATCTAGCCAACTGTGCTATTCTCTCGGTAGCATCAACGGTTAAGAAAGGCAAATATATATAGAAACCAAATATGTGAAAAATTATATTAACTATCTAGGCTAGGGTCAAATATTTTTAACACCATGCCAAAAAATATGAGAAACAAATAATAAGATAATTAATTACCAGAGAATTAAAAACGTATATATTATTTAAAAATGAAATTTTGTACTCTAAATTTCTGTGTAAATTTCCTTTTTAAAATTTCGATCCTTTAAATACTTGTATTATAAAATATGCCACTGTATTAGAGTTAGTATTATAATATTATTTCTCTAAGCAGTAAGGAGAAAGGGGGCTTATTTTCTTTTCTATTTATAAAATATGAGCAAGCAGAGCAAAGTGACAAATTTTCTTAAAAGAAGAGATCGTGACGGAGTGGGAGACTGAATTACCGGAAACATTTTCTTTTTCCCATTTTTAGAATGTTTCTCCAAATCCAAATCATAAAAATGCTGAACCCATATTATTGGATACAGCAATAAATTCCCACTTATTGCCTATTTTCACCACTCTCGATCCCCTCCCTCCAGAGCGTAGGTCTGGATACGCTACTGCACAAAACCTCTATTCTTGGTGTGCGCATCTACTTTTATCCACGGTACAGTGAATGCTAGATGCTGGTGCCTGCTTAGCTTATAACTAAGCCTGGCCAAGGTCATTAATCCTACATAGACGTACTGAGTATGCATCATATCATAATACTTGAATAAGTACAATAATAAAAACAAAATTATTTTATATATTGTGATGTATGTTTTTGTACTATTTCGTTAGCTTTAAATTCTTTTTTTATGTATTTCCTTATATTTTGTAAGTTTAGTGCTGCACATTATTATTAAACTGTTAAATGACGTTCGCACATGTACATTGTATATCTAAGTGATAACTAATAATAAATAAATAAATAAATAAATTAAAGGGAAACAAATTTTATTAATACTGGTACACTTTATAAAAATATGTACAAAACTTACCTTCTTAAGCAGATATATTAAGTAGCTTGGTTGTCGTTATCACAAACTGGAGCACTTCTATAATAACTGTGTAGCATCAGATATGTTTCTACAGTTGTTTCAGTAAGCAATGTTCGCTGTGGTGAAAAAATATGTTTGTATTTTGAAAAAGACCGTTCGACATCTACGGAAGTAATACAAGCATAAGTAAAACACTCTGTGAACTCACTTAACGCAGCTGTAGATGCACCATCACAAATTTGTCTTAATTTGGTAAAATCAGGATCTTGCCGTAATACACTCTCGAATATTTCAATACCGGGCTTATCTTTTGCGTCATTTATAGTCTGTAGCTGTGTATTTACGTCGTTCACTATTTGCAGCGATTCCACTAACGACAACGAAGTATTTTGCAATTTTTCTATTGCGTCGTGTAGTCCTCTATAATTGTTATCAATAGTTTTTAAATATGTTCCAAGGGAAACATCTTTAAAGCTTGTCTGGCTTGCCTTAATAGCTGCAGCCTCGTTAGGGTTGAACTGTAGTATCACAGCTTTTATTTGTTGAAAATATTCAACATAATAAAAAAGCGGTCTTCAACCACGTTCCCCAACGTGTAAGAATCGGCTATGGTGGTTCCGGAATACCAAGACACAGTGTGTGAAATGATAGAAGCCGTTTAGAAGATTTGAGAAATATTTTTTTTTTATTTGCTATTAATGCATCTACCTCTGGAAAACATTTTCAAATCGTTTCTGCTACAAGATGGAACGCATGCACTTTACACGTAATATGTAAAAACCTACAATGGTCTCTTTGAAGAAAACCAAACGCATTGTCGCAGCACCGTCGGTCACAAACATCAACACTTGACATGTTGACAATTCAAATTTTTCGAAAGTCTCTAACACCACCCGTGTAATTGTTTCGCCATTACACGTAGTTAGTCTTTTGCTAGCTAGTAACAGGGTCGAGTACACATACTATAACATTTAAAATAGAATTCTTTTTACAATCTGTCGTCTCGTCAACACATAACTACAGCCGTGTAATTTTTAATGCACATTTAATCCTATTTACAAAGTCTTCACGAACACTTGTTACATATCTACGTAACGATGAACGACTTGGTAAATTCACCTGGGGATTGTATTTATTACAGAACTCCCGAAATGCTGGTTTATCCAATATGAGCAGGGGAACATCACAGACAATCAGCATTAACAATAAATCAAACATAAACTGAGGTTCCAAAGAAGACACGTCATTTTTTCATTTTTATGCCGGTTACTATTGACATGAATTTTGCAGCCGTATTTATTACAGCACATTAAGTCTTGATCACAAACTTTACAAATTATTTTACATCCAACATAGAATAAATCCGGAAATTCACCGATAAATTTATTCACTTTATCAGAGTACGGTCGTTTTCTACTCTTTACGCTCAACATTATTTATTATTTATTAGTACTCTATGCATCGACCGACAGATAACAACTGAAGTGTGTCGTGTCATCGTCATCGTAAACAAGCGCGCGATGGCATTGGTATTGCTCCCGACCCTGAATCTACCATCGCTTGGCCAGGCTTACTTATAACGATTTTGCTGGGGCCTGCTTACTACTTAATATATAACAACTATTTAAACAACAACTTTTATTTGGTTATCCCTGAAAATGGTATAGTTGGAAGCGCGGTATCCAAAATGGATAGAACGTCTTTGGGACTGTTAAAAATGCACCTGTCGAAACTTGTGAACCAGTTTTTGACACTGATGATGAAAGTGAAGACAATAGATGAAGATGTCCCACTTGTTTAACCATTATAACTTTTTTTCAAATGATGGGTGTATAGTTTTAAATTAAATGTTGTATTTACTTTTCTTATAAAATACGGATCTTTGACTAGTATGTCAAACAAAAAATTTATAGAAATTGGATAAAAATGCACTCATATTTTTAGTTTTTTAGATTTTACGGGAAAAGAGTTAGATGTTTGTGCATGAAAATGGTAATAGCACAAAATAAAAAAACATGAAAAAAATGCTGCAATTAAAAGAAATATGTATTGAAATCATATGATAATGAACCGCGTTAAGAATAAATACATGTTAGGGAATACAAATGGCCGCCATTTTGAAACAACGTCAGTTTGAAAATAGCACGAAGGCATTTCGGTACCTAGAATAGAAAAGCATAAAAAGATGCCTTGCTCTCTTCACTAAGGAGCACACGGGACCTAATTTTTGAACCTACGTCATGTGGTTGGAATCTTTTACGTGCTTACATCGCAGGTGCACGAAATTCACAGTTTTACATCTCTTTCGAAAGATGGTGACAAAATCAGGTTCGCTCATCCACTATACCTCATAGGCTTGGTCCGGCCCGGTTTTGAACCTTTGATATTAATTGCAATTATTGCAGTTTTGTGTGATAAAATGGGCTAAATTCTTATTTCTTTGATTATTATTTTTTTTAATATCTGTGGAATGCAGGGGCGTGCGGTGAGTTTTGATACAGGGGAAGCAGTTTGTGATATAGAGTGATGGGTAGCGCGAGGCCCCGAGCGAAGCGAGGCAAAAAATTTTTTAAGAAAAGGGACGTGGCTTCCGCATACTCATTTTAAAACAAATGTCGAAAGCTGCAAAGTTATGACATCTAGAAAAAAGTACACTTGTAGGACCGCCACTCCTCAATAAACATAAAACATAAAAACACCACAAAAATTAGACAACCCCCGATTCCAAAGCCGAAGCTGCACGGGCGAGGGTTACACTTATGAAAAAAACGCAGACACACAACCATATCCACCGACATTGCCAGCGCCGGTGGCGAGGATTGAACCCGCAGCGAAATAGAGAGTTTGTTAAGTAGTTAACATGCACATACCTACCTATTTACAATGTAGTTTAATCCGCCTCTCCTTTTTTGCGATGTCGGAAATAACTTCGTCGTAAAAGTTTGAATTTTTTGACATTTTCACAAAGTCACTTTCTATTGTTAACAGGGACAATTTTGAAAGCCGCTCTTCACTGGTTAAATTTCTTGAAAAAGTTTTTATTCTCGTGTCCGTTTTGATAATTTTGAAAAAAAGGCAGCCATTCCACTAATACTTGAAAAAAACACTTTGAACTCTTTAAGACACGCTGCAGATTGAGCTAGAACTAAATTTAATCGATGCGCAAAACAATGTACAAATATCGCATTCTGAAAAGTCTCTTTTACTTTGGCCTGCAGGCCCCCCAATTCACCAGCCATTACAGCGGCCCCATCATAACTTTGGGCGATAAGTTTGGCACCACACTGTAGATCATCGACTATCTGACAAACTATAGTATATAAAGCTGCGGCCGTTCATGGCGTTGCTACGTTTAAAAATCCTAAAAAGCGCTCTTGGAATTTCCCATTTGGATTTATGTAGCGTACTACGATTGCCAACTGACTAATATTCGTAATATCGGTTGTTTCATCTAACATAACTGCAACAAAAGGAGCTTTTTTATTTCTTGCTTGATCTTTTCTAAAACAGTATTGCTTATCGACTGAATCAAATCATTTTGAATATGATTTGATGTACCGCGAAATATCGTGGAGTGTTCCAGATGGTTACTTAAAATTGTATCGTATTTTGCTAATAAATCAACTAAATTGATAAAATTGCCCCTATTAGCAACGCTTCGAGATTCAGTATGACCTCTAAAGCTAAGTTCATTTTCGCATAGAAAACAAACAATATCAATAAGTCCTTTTAACACTTTCTTTCAACTGCTGATCTAATGAATGCTCAATTCGTGATTTTCCAAATGTTTATTCTTTTTAGCACCGCTCCCAAATGAGTTTCACACTTACCATGCCTTTTTGTCACTTTGTGAATGTTGTTTAAATCTGAAAAGCCATTTTTATTCCAAACACCTTTTTCATTTGTGAACGGTACACATGGCCAACAAAACAATTTATACAAATTTTCACAACCCCTTAACTACTGATTAGCACTGTACACTTCAATATTAAAGTACCTACAGCATGATTTAACTTTCGTTTTTAAGAATATTAAATCAGGTGTTGGTTTCCCATTTCTAATAATATCCAGTTTATCTTGAAACGAATATGTTGAAAATCCCCTTTTCAACAAATTGCACATCACACAAACGCAAATAATATTTTCCACAGTGCTAGAACCAGCTTCCAAATTTAATAAGTAATTCTAAATCTGCGTACACGCGCACTAATATTCAACGTTTTAAAAACGACTTGTCGCCGCACCACAGGTTTAGAAACACCAAAAAAGTTTTTACAAATATAGCACAAAAGCTGAGAATAATACTAGGAAGATTAATATTAAGTATAATATTAAAATCGGTATTAAAATCGAGATTAAAATCTATAAAATAAAACGTATTACGATGCTATACAGCTCAGATATCAAGATTATGAAGTGGGATGGGATGCATTTCAATAAGTTACATACTTACCAGAGACAGTTGTCTCTGCTTACATATATCGAAGTTGCGCGAGTTCGTGTTGGCTCGATTAATCGAGTGCGTCATGGTTACGGTTTTAGCGTGCAACATTATCTCAGCTGCATAAAGGCAGGGCCGTATCTATTGAAATTGGGTAAAAGTAAATTTTAATGATTAATATATGTGATAAATAATAATTAGGTTCTATTTATGTGTTTTTTTAAATAATCCCAGGGGAAGCACTGCTTCCCTTGCTTCCATGGACCGACCGCCACTGGTGGAATGGTATTTTAACGTCCATGGATATCTCATTTTTTGATAAAATTCATGTATTGGAGTTGTAATTTTATGATAATATACTGATTGCATCTGTGTTGCCAAAAAGGGGAATATTAAACGCACTTGCAAAATACACTATTATATATATATTTTTTGTTACTGCTATTTTTTATATGCCTAGCATATTAAAAATGACAATATATTTCTACAAATCCAAATATTCTCAAAATGTCAATCAATTAACTTAATTATGAAATTTAGAAACTTATAAAAGTGAACTTTTATTTTCAATTACATAAAATCTTAATGGTTTGTTGTTTTTACACATTCATGCAGACACATTCTGAAAATAGTCTCAAGCGAATGCGGGGGCGTGAAACGTAAATATATTATATAACTCGAATACAATAACTGCCTTATATAACCCTCCAGGCGGGACTTTAGAAATGACTAACATTTAATTACCGACAAAGTCAAATAAAAAAATATTACAAAAATTTCAATTATGTCTTAGCCTTTTATTTCTTATTTTATAAAGATAAAACAAATTTACACAGGAAACACTTCCTTACAAAATTTCTTAACAAGTTCTATATCAAAGAAGCTTTTCAAAGGAAAAGTATGAATAAAAAGTGCATAATATATTATTTAATTCGTCAGTGAAAATACTATGAAAATTTGTATTTTTACATCTCATTATTGGGACTTTTTATAAGTACTATTGCCTTGTAAGTACTTGTAGACAGCTTGCAAGTCTCAATTAACATATAAAATCTTTTTTTTTTCAATTTCATTAGTAAGATAAGAAAAAATATATTTTTTTTAGTATAACAAAAGGCAGCAAATAATTGTCAACATAATTTAATTATAAAACAATTGTAAGTTTTTAAAGTGCTTTATCATATCATAGACTAGATATAAAATAAAATATCTCATAGTATGTAATTACAAAAATACACTAAATTGTCTAGTTTCAACCAAAATAATATCTTGATAAATAAAAAAAATTAAAAAAAAAGAGGTATAAATATTCAAGAGAAAAAAATGTAACCATAAAGGTACCTGAAAATTAAATTTAATTAATAATTAAACATCTCAAATGTCACACAAATAATCCTTTTACAAAGTTTAAGGAGACTTCTTTCTTAAATACAATCAGTCTAATAACTAGGGCTGTCAAAATTGTTCTATGGGACAGTGGCGTACGCGAAATTAACTAATACGAGAAACAATAAACTGTTACAATTTATAACAATGTATGTAAAACTTACCCTCTTAACTAGCTTGATGAACTAGCTTACTTATCACAAACTGGAGAATATGTGTAGCCATTTTGAAGCATTAGGTATGTTTCTATGGTTGTCTCCATGAGTGATGATCGCTTTGGTGAAAATATATTCTTATATTTTAAAAACGACCGTTCGACATCTACTGATGTAATACACGCATACGTAAAATAGTCTTTGAACGCACTTAACGGATCTGGGGCTGCACCATCACATATTTGTCTTAATTTGATAAAACCGGTGTCTTTATTTAACACACTTACGAACTTTTCTTTAACGCGCTAATGTCACCTATGGCGTGTAGCAGTAGATTTACTTCGTCCACTATTTGCAGTGACTGCGCTAACGACAACGCAGTTTTCTATTTTTTTTTATGCTTTCATGTAATGGTTTATAGTTCCTCGCAATATTTCTTAAAGCTGTGTCAACGGAAATGTCTTCGAATTTTGTCTGGCTTTCCTTAATAGCTGCAGCCTCATCTGGATCGAATTGTAGTATCACAGCTTTTATTTGTTGGAAATTTTCAGCATAATAAAAAGCCGCATGCAACCATGTTCCCCAACGTGTAAGAATCGGCTGTGGTGGTTCAGGAATGCACGGAGACGTTTAGGAGATTTAAGAAATACTTTCTTTGCACTTGTTATTAATGCATCCACCTCTGGAAAACCTTTTCGAATAGTTTCTGCCACAAGATGTAAAGCATGCACTTTACACGTAACATGTATAAAAGTACAACCTTGTTCTTGCAAAGAACGGCCTACCGAACGCATTGTCACGGCGCCATCAGTCACAAACATCAACACTTGACTTTTTGACAGTTCAAATTTTTCTAACGTCTCCAGCACCACCCTGGTAATTGTTTCGCTAGTACACTCACTTATTCTTTTGCTAGCTAGTAATAGTGGAACTGTCGGTTTAAGAGGGCCCAGTACTCGTACTATAATATTTAAAACAGAATTTTTTTTACAATCTGTTGTCTCATCAACAGATAACCACAGCCGTGTATTTTTTAATTCACATTTCATCTTATTTACCATGTCTACGTGTACAGTTGGTAGATAGTTACATAACGTTGTGCGACTTGGTAACTTCACCTGGGCATTGTATTTATTCCAGAACTCTCGAAATGGTTGTTTATCGAGTATGTGCAGTAGAATATTACAGGCAATCAGCATTAATAGTAAATCAAACATAAACTGTGTTGTCGTGGGCACGCCATTTTTTTTATTTTTATGGTGTACACTATTTACGTGAAGTTCACAATCACGCTTATCCCAGCACATCAAATCTTTCTCGCACACTTTACAAATTATTTTAGCACCATCATAGAATAAATTGAATGAATTGATTCACTTTGTCAGCAAATGGCCGTTTTTTCTATCCCTGAGTACGTCTGCCATGCTTTATTATTAAGTTAATGTCAACAATACAGTACAACAAATAAAACAAAAACACAAAAACAATATGCAATACGCCCAAGTGACTTAACATGTACACAACTCGAAAGCTAATAATAGAGTGAACTGGAGAAATAGTTTCGCGGTCAAGGTGAATGCCGGCGACAGTAAGTACATCTGTACTCTACGACCATGATACACAGAAACGATTTGCCGCTTTACTAATAACTTCTAGAATACATTCATACCAGTGACTAAATCATCAGGGGCGGACCCAGCAGAAACATCAGAGGAGCACATAATAAAATCAACTCATATAGGATGTGGAGGCAAATGCAGAATTCAACTTCAAGTCCGGGAGGGCCACCCTCGATGAAAAAATAAGAGACAAAAGAGTTTCTAAATGAATAAAATTTTCTAAGACACATTTTTATATGATAAAATTTTGAGTACCAGTGCTTACAGAAGCAGTAATGAGTTTATCTTCTAACATCGGTGATTGGTCTTGGTAGCGTTAAAGAAATGATTCAAAAATCGATTAATGTCTGGTCTGGAATTGTCGATGACTTTAATTATTCCATTTATTCTATCCTGAAGGATTAGTGGAGAATACAACTTTATTTTCTTCAAAATGATTTGCCACTTCTAATAGAGCATATTTCTTATGCTCGATAATGCTCTACTTCATAGTTCCTTGATGGTACGAGGATATCTCAATGAAACATCCTATTCGATAGGGGACCGATAGTATGGTCATCTCGCTTTCCAGATTTCAATCTGCTGCATTACTGTTTATGGGATAATTTAAAGTTTTTTTTTACTAGTTTTTGTGAGCACTGTTGACATACACACTGTATGTCAACAGTTTCACTTAAGAGTGTAACAGCGTAATAATTCTTTTGTTTTTTTGTCCGATTTAAATCAAAATGGTCTCAAAAGATAGAGGTCACTAAGGTCTATTTAAAACCACAAAATCACTTTCCATCTTTAAATGCAAGGCCATCTACGATGCTAAATTATATGAAAGAAATCAAAAAATCATAGTAGGCATTTTTTAATCAAAAAATTTTATTAACAAAACTTGTTCAAAATCATTCAAAAACTCTGAATCCGAAGTTTAGTTAAATTAAAAAAAAAAACCATGAGGTTTTGATGAAAAGATTTCTAGTCCCAAATTTCTCGTTTTGATAAGCATGCTCTGGCTCATTTGTTTCTACTAAAAGACAATAATGTAAATGTCAGATTAGTTGTCAAGTAAATCTGGCATTCTGTCTGATTTTTGTATTCTAGCATATTTTATTTCAATTAAAATGCTTACAACTGCGGAAAAAGTGGAAATTGTTAGATTAGTTGGTGATAATTCTCGTACAGTGAGGGAAGCTGCTACAGAATTTAATAATCGACATCCAGATCGACCCCTAATAGACCATGTAAAAGTTTGGCGAATTAATAATTTATTCAATAGAATTGGCAAAGTGTGCAGCAAATAAGAACAACGTGTGAGGGATTCATGTTAGAGATGCAAAAATTCTTCAGTTTGTGAGAGAAAATCCAAGGTGTAGCCTAACGAAAGTATTCACAATTTTAAATGCACCCAAGGATACAGTTTGGCGATGCTTCCATCGAAATAAATTACGTCCCTTCAAGCCTGTTTTCTTACACACATGAGAAGAAGGAGAAGAAGAAAGGCGGCTAAAATATTGCTTCTGGTATCAGGGAGAGTTTTTGAATAATCCTAATTTTTTTAAAAATATTTTATTCTCAGATCAAGCGATATTTACAACTAATGACCCAGTTAACTCTCAAAATCCTCGAAATTGGTCCGTTGAAAACCGTCGTTGGGTTATAATCTGTCGAAGCCAGTATTCAGAAAAGGAGAATGTGTGGTGCGGTATTTTGAATGAACAAATAGTTGGGCCATATTTCTTTGAGGGAAATTTAAATGCGGAACGTTTTCTAATTTATTTGCAAACTAAATATTCAATCCAAATTAAAAACTTGCTCCTTATTGCATACAATAATCTGATATTTCAACTTGATGGAGCCCCAATCCACAATGCAATGGTAGTACGGAATTGGCTAAACGACAACTTTCCCGGAGGTGGATTGGAAGAAATATCCCTTTTATTAATTGGCCTCCGAGGTCATCTGACCTCACGCACTTTCACTTTTTTATGGGGGTTTCTAAAGAATGAAGTCTACAAAACGCAGCCACGAAATATACTACAAATGGAAAATCGGATTAGGCAAGCTTGCGCTGAAATTACGCCTGCAATCCTCTGAAAAGTTATGAACAACAACAGAAAGCGATTTGAGGCATGCATTAGGGCTAATGGAGGTTTGATAGAGGTTTGATAGAACACAATATTTAATTTTTTTGGTTGTATTTTTTATTATTCATTTGTGTAAATTGTGTTAAAAAAAAAATAAATTTAGAAATAAATTTTATTAAATTGTCAAATGATTTTTTCATCAAAACCTCATTTTCTTTAGAATTTAACTAAACCTCGGATTCAGAGGTTTTGAATGATTTCGAAAAAGTTTTGTTAATAAAATTTCTTGCTTAAAAAATGCCTACTATGATTATTTGTTTTTTTTTTATATAATTTAGCATTGTAGATGGCCTTACAATTAAAGATGGAAAGTGATTTTGTGGTCTTAAATGGACCTTGCAGAGATCTCTATCTTTTGAGACCCGTTTGATTTAAATCGGATACAAAAACAAAAGAATTATTACGATGTTACACACTTAAGTGAGACACACTGTATATACAGAATTTGAATTTTTGTTGGGGATAGTTTTTCCTATAATATCATGGTTAATCAAAATCTATAACGTTTTTATAACAATTAATTACTATAATCTCAAAAGAAACAGTTAAATAAACTTACAAGTTAATAAAAACAAAGAAAAACAACAATACAGTTTTTAGCCAGTTCACTTCTAACATTACACATTAGAAAATACTCTAACTATTTCAAAATCCAAATATATATCACCATCACAATTTATCCGAAAAATTTTAACCTTTAAATAAGTCGATTTCGTCAAAAAATTTTTTTTATTAAAATTCCAACAGAATATGAGAAAAATTATTACTTACAATAATAGTGTAACGTTGAAAACTTTTGTTTTGTTTTCTTTTGGACTTTTATTAACTTTTTTTAGAGAAATCGACTTTTTATTTATGTATATCTGGTTAAAAATTTTCGGATAAGTTGTGATACACCCAGAATACAAACAATAAGAAAAATTACAACTATTATTAACAACACTATTGACTGATATATTTAATAAGTATTGTATCGTATTAAACGGCAAAACAAAGGTATTTGTAACAATGAAAGAAGAAGAAGAACCTAAAATTAATATAATAATTAGAAAGAGAAAGGGTGATATCTTCCCGCAACAACATGTTCACTTAATAGTAATTAGTAAAGAAATTTAGAAATATATTTCCGGAGATCCCTCTATATTTGTTCTTTGATTCATACAATTTTGATTACATGTTACGTGTATCATTTCCAACAATGTCATTTTTCCAAATTACCTTCTGTTTCTAATATTTTTATATTATCGAAATCAAAATTGTCCTAAATTAGTTGCATGTGCGGCTAGCGCTGTGTTTACTTTGTCCTCACATCATATTTATTGTTTTATTATTCTCGCTTTAATCCATAGTTTAGTTTGTCCGATATAACAATAGCTGTTTTCTTTCATGCTGAAGAATCTGAATGTACTGACAGTGATTTAACTGAATGCGAACAGTATATTCACTTCAGTTCACTCTCCAAGAAAATGGCCATATCTCTGGACACAGGAAATTCTGAATGCATTCACTTTTGTGGAAGAGCGGGGAGACTGGACACTAACAACAGAACGCCAGTGAAAGTGATTGCATTCAGTTAAGGCAACTTCAATCAATATATTCAGCACGAAAGAAAACAGCTGTTGTCCAGTCACATGTTATTTTGCATACATTACTTTTAATAAAAAAAAATGGCACTAAACCTTTTTTGTTGTATTTTGAACCCCAATAAATCTATCCTTTTATGTTTGTATGTGCCAGGTGGAAACGGGCAGTACACATAGGGCTCTGTGTGTCGACTGTACTCATCGTGGCCTCATTTGTGGCACATGGGAACATGAAGGCACTAATTAAGTACTGTGCACTGTACTTTCTAGCCTTATTTTAGTTCTTGTTCCTGATCTATCACATTCTAGATCCAATTCCTTGGCTACGCTACGCTGATGAGGGGCAATAACTCCGAAACACTTGTCCATAGCTGCATAATTGTTTTTTTTTAGGATATGGCACTAAACCTTCTTTGTTGTATTTAGAACCCCAATAAATCTATCTTTTTTTTTTTTGTATATGCCAGATGGGAACGAGCAGTACACATAGAGCTCTGTGTGTCGACTGTACTCATCGAGGCCTCATTTGTAGCACATGGGAACATGAAGGTACTAATTAAGGATTGTGTACTGTACTTTCCAGCTTTATTTTAGTTCTTGTTCCTGATCTATCACATTCTAGATCCAATTCATTAGCTACGCTACGCTGATGAGGGGCAATAACTCCGAAACATTTGTCCGTAGCTGCATAATTGTTTTTTTTTTAGGATATGGCACTAAACCTTCTTTGTTGTATTTTGAACTCCAATAAATCTATCTTCTTTTTTTTGTTTGTATGTGCCAGGTGGAAACGAGCAGTACACATAGAGCTCTGTGTGTCGACTATGCTCATTGAGGCCTCATTTGTGGCACATGGGAACATGAAGGCACTAATTGAGGACTGTGTATTGCATTTTCCAGCCTTATTTTAGTTCTTGTTCCTGATCTATCACATTCTAGATTCAATTCCTTAGTTATGCTACGCTGATGAGGGGCAATAACTCCGAAACACGTGTCCGTAGCTGCATAATTGTTTTTTTTTTTGAGGGGATATGGCACTAAACCTTCTTTGTGGTTATTACTTTTAATATCCAACGGACGTTTATCTTTATTTAAAGGACTCTAGCGCCACTGTTTAATTTAAATAAAATAAGATTTCCATATTTAAATAAATACATAATTTTTTGAAAACGCCCTGTGTCTTGGAAACGAGCGCCCTAAGGACAAATGTTTATATGACAAAATATTCTTAAATTTAGACTAGTAATACGCTCCTTTATTTATGACATTCCATTATGTTATATCCTGTATTTTATAAATGTTCCAGTTGTTATTCATTGTTTTTTCAATATTTTTTCCTCTACACAAAACGGTTGCAAAAATTTAATATATTTTGAACAGATAGTTGCATAGAACTTGATCTTGTATTAGTAGATGAAGAATTCGATTTAAAATAAATATTAATTTTTAAGGCAAACATAAATTATCTGCAAAAAAATTGCGAAAAGTTAAGAAAGAATAAATAAAATTGCCACTGTTTAAGGTTTTTCTATAATTGTTTGTCGTTGACTGTACATCATTCAGTTAACTTATCCATTTTGCATAACATATTAAATTGTTATTAAAACGTTGCAAACTGAAATTAAAAATACCTACATATATATTGTGCGAATGCAAAAGTTTTTTTTGAGATTCTCGGAAATTCTCAAATATGTGTTTGTGCAAAATTTAACCATTATGGTATTTCTATCAAAGACAATATTAAAAATTGATTACAGTTTTAAATATTAGAAAGATTTCTTCATTGTATTACTAATAAAAGAATTTATTATTCATCTATTACTGTTCCTGTTTTAATCACAACGATAAATATGATTCAGTTATTTAAAATTTTAATGATATTTTAAAAAGTTTATATAAGGCACGTTTACTTGAAGTACATAATTATTTAGTTTTCATTAATGTTAGCGAATAGTAAAATGAAGTGCCTCTTTGTGAGGATGCTCTTTTTAGTGTTATCTTTTAATATAATCTTGTAAGTATTTTCAAGTTTCGTTTCTAACATTTTGGATAAATGAATTTCATATTATTATTTTTCTTTGTAAATTGTTGGGAATAGTTTCTAGTTTAATGTAGTCTAGCCTTTAAATATAGAGACTTAATAACAGGACATATTTTAATATTCTTGAATAAGTTTAGATTACACTTATTTTGTAAGCCAGATTTTCCGTAATTTTTTAAAAATCTTAATATTTTTTGTAACAATGATTTACTTTATGAAACGTATATTGAGTATTGCGCTTTAACAAAGTTTACTATACTATATTTAGTTAACTTTGGCTTTAACTTCGATCGCTTAAGAGTGGAGCCAAGATCTGAATTCAATTAGCGAAAAATCGTTTATTTTTCTTTGAGAAATATGACCTAAACAAAATTTGATTATCTTGTGTGATTTTTTAGATATTGTGTGGAAAACCTTTTTTTAATGTTGGTGCACTATTTTATTTTCAAAATAAATTCTTATGCCCTTCTTGTGTTTTGAAAATTCGTTCTTTTAGAATGGGCATATGTACTAATGTTGCTAGTTTTATTAATTAGCGTATCTTCAGATACAGCGTATTTATTTCATAGAAAACTTTTAACGTTTTAAATTAAGAATACACGATTCATTTTTGAATTACATCATAAATTTTCAGTCCTCATAGATTTTCTTTATAATTTTTCTCATTCAATTTTTTATTTAATCATGTTTTTTATTCACATAGGGTGATTTGTTATTATGGGGCAAAATACTTCAGGAACTGATAGTAGACAAAAATTAAAGTGTAGTTTGTTATACAGGCCATTGTCTGATAATAAGGATAATACAAACCCCCCAAACGTCGCATGAAAGTGACGTTTTTGGTGATTACTTCTAGAAGACTTAAAATATCAAATTTTAATTTTAGGCAGGAATAAAGGGAAGTAGAACCCATTTTTTGGGTGTGCCTCCTGGAATTGTTCCATTTTTAACTTTATTTTTTGTTTTTTGTTAAGTGGTCCCGCTTTTTCCCCTTTAACTTTGTACTTTTAACTCAGGCGCTTAAAATTGACAAGAAAAATACTTTGTGGTCTAATAAGTTAAAAAAAGGTATTCCTCTTGATACACACTAGAATAAGTTGTTCTAGATCTAGAGTGATGAAATTTTTTTTTTCGGAGATGTGCATTCCAAGAACTTGCATTTTTGTTTCATTAAAACTGTGAGTGACGTGATATGTCCTTTTAAGGTATCTCAAATTCTCTACTGATCTTAAAAAAAAAGTTGAAGAAATTGGCATGAGGAATATGTGTCTTTTATTGTATGGTATTTAGAAAAGAAATTGCTGTATATGAGACATTTTCTATTTCACAAATAATATTACAAATATACTGCCGAAATGTTACTACTACCAAAATATCGAATTGCCAAAACTTAGTGTATCGGGTTGTTTTGTATAATTTTGTCTGTTAATGTAATCAATGTTTGTTTTTTACTATTACCTAAATGGTCAGTAGTTTTGTCACAACAGTTTTTAGTAAAATATTTGTGGTGCAAGTAAATATAGTAATTTGCAATATGTTCCGAATTTTGCAATAATTAAAATTCATTTTTACCGATATTTTTACTAAAGTAATTTAAAACAAAATGAGTGACAATACCTCTCATATGAATATTCAAATATTCTGCCTCACAGCCTCACAGTAATTTATTAAATATAACGTAAATAGATGAGACTATTTCTGGTACTTTTCGCGAGGAAATAACAAACCTCTTCGACTTAAATTTATAATGAGACTATAATTATTATAAATTATGACAACGGCATAAGATAGTTGGTCCAGGAGTATATATTAATTAAATATTATGGCTTAATCCTTATCATGAGTTATATGTACCTACCTTCCGAAATTGGCAGTGTGTCTAGAATATTGAGAAATTCTTCGTAATTTTTATAGCTGTTTGAATTTTTGCAGACCTAAATATTTTTTTCCACTTTCCTAAAGGGCTTGAACAAATTTGGAAAAGAAAACACACGCACTTTCGGCCCATTCACAAATTTACAACCCCATACACTGCATTTATATGGCATGTTTGTGAACCTCAACACTAGTTACAGCGTGAAACCTATATGAAAAAAAAAACAAATAATAAGCATAATAATACGTATAAATAATTGCATTCTTTTAATAAAATGTGCAACTGCGTGGAAAATTTCGAATGCTGAAGCCTGGCGGGTGTGACGTAAGAAGGTGCGTTCGGATCAGCACTAAGGCCTTGTGTTTAAGTCGTAATGGTAGTTTTAGTACTCGAAGAATAGTGGTTTGGGAGACTCTATTCTAAGAGCTAATTGTCTAGTGTTAATGGTGACATCTTCTGATACAAAATCCAATATGTCCTTATGTTACATTTTTTGGGCACGCTATATGTATACCTTCCATTTCGTGGTTTTAATTTGTCAGTTTCACAAAATTGTTGTTCTATTTTTAAAAATGTTGTCCTATTCAGAAGATGTCTCTGCAGAAATTTGTCCTGAGTAACGCCAGTTGCAGCTGATGCATTACGCAAACACTCCACTAGAGTTAAAATTATATCTATTTCTGTTAATTCCACCGTAGTATAGTAGACACACATTTTTGACTCAAACAATAAAATATTACTAGAGTGAATGCTACGAATATAACTGGAGTTGCAGAGGTACCGAGAGAGAATATATGACGAAATATTTCAAATGGAAAGTAAATGTAACAAGAGTATCTTAGGAAAATGACATGATAGATATGTTGTTGTATATTGACCAAGAATTTATTGGCATTCTCATTTAATTTGAAATTACATTTTTTAGTTGTTCGCCATCACCAATATGCAGCCATAAACATGGATGTTCAAAGACGGAGAACAAACGTATTAATAGGAAAATTCATACAGACCACGTTTATCCGGTTGACGAACTTACAAATTCTATAGATATTCAGACACATGCTAAAGGGAATTTGTCACAGGAGGAACTTTATAGACTTACAATTGACAAGCCAGATTATTTAGAAGATGAAGGACCCCTAGGTATTAATATTCCGTTGTATTTCAATAATAATCAGGAACTGAATAACAGAAGTGTACATATGAAAGGTGGCATCGATGATATTATCAACAAAAACTGTACAAAGTGCCAGAATGAATCGTTAGAATTAAGAAGTACGCACACAAAACGTAAGTTTATTATTTATTTTTATATTTACAAATTCCTTCACACCTTCCTTTTTCGAGTAACATTAATTTTAGAATTAGTTTCCTCCGTGATGCTACATGATGTAAAAAAATTGAGGATTTTTTTTGATAATCTGTTTTAATTTAGTGCTAAATTAATGCCAATAAAAATAATTAGGTAATTTGGATGTCATAACGTAAATAATAGAGACAAACGACATAACAGGAGCAGAGAGTACAGTAAAAGGATTATACCTTTACATAACGGCTCCTTTCGATTTCACATCTTTTGTTTGTCTCAGTCAATCAATGTTTGAAGTTTTTCCGACGATATGTGTTGAGTCACAGCAATTGAACTGGATTACGTATGATAGTCTGATATCCCATATATAATAACCCACAATATCATTCTTTCTGAAAACGCGGGCTGCGAATGTTGGCTATTACTCCTCGACCACGCACACAAATCATAAATTTACCGAACGTGTATATGATGAATTTAAAAAAAAAATAAAGAAATTCTTGAGAAATGCATTATAATAAAAATTTTATAAATTTAATAAAATTAAATAATTTACTACCTGCTCTCATAAATTTTGAATCGAGATATTCAATCAAAAATTCGTTTCAGTTCATAGAAAAAGTTAAAAACCTAAGAATTCCTAGAAATGCGAAATTAGTATCTTTTGATGTGAAAAGTCTTTTTTACTTCAATTCCAGTACAAACTTTATTTAATATAATAGACCAACTTATAAATAATTCAGATATAAGCGCAGAAAAGAAAAAAGAGTTAAATATCATTATTATTAAAAATTGCACTAACCAAAATTATTTTAAATTCAACGGAGAAATTTACGGATTACCGATGGGTTCACCAATCTCTCCTTTATTAGCCGAAATTTTCATGTCAGATTTTGAAAATAAATTATTTAACACCAAAAACATTTTAATAGAAAATGTGTTCTTTTGAGTACGCTATGTAGATGATGTATTTTGCATTTGGAAAGGTACGGAAAGACAGTTAAAACAATTTCTAAATTTACTAAACTCTTTTAATGAAAAAAATTCAGTTCACATTAGAAACAGAAAATGAAAACGGTTTAAACTTTTTTAGACGTCAACAAAAAAAAATCATAATTGTTGTTTAGAATTCGATATCTACCGTAAACCTACCTGTACAGATACAGTAATACACAATAGTTCTAACCAGTCTTTACAAATAAAAATGTCATCGTTTCATAGTTTTGTTCACCGTCTGCTAACTTTTCCTTTAAGTACAAACAATTTTGAAAAAGAAGTCAACACAATAAAACAAATAGCAAGGAATAATGGATACAAAGAAAGTATCATAGATAATTTAATAAAAAACAAAACAAAAGAAAAATACGTATAAGGAGTTTTATGCTGGTTCTGTACAAGACGCCAATATCATCCATAAATGTATTAATTATAGACCTGGAATTAGTGATAAAGTCAGCAATAAATTAAGTAAATTAGGTTGCAAAACAATGTCTGTAAATAAAAATAACCTAGGAAAAATGTTAGTGACTGCGACGCTATATTGGCCAGACTGGACGAAACATAAAAAAGCAACTTGAAGAGCATAAGAAGTCTATTGTAAACAACGTATATAGGACCGGCATGTCAACACATTGTATACAAAACAATCACTTTGTAAATATGGATAATGTAGAATTACTTCATTTCGAAAAGAAAAGTAAAAAATTAGACTTTCTAGAAATATTAGAAATTAAGAAAGCTTCCAAAAATAAAAAAAAACGGTTACAAATGAACAACAAATATTCGCAGGTCACCACATTTTAGATAAAGTAATTTAACTTTTCTAAAAAATTCCAAATCTTTCAAGCCATTTTTATTAGTATAAGTTGCCAGATGTAATATTCAATATATAAGCAAGGAACACAAATTATAATTTAGTACCTCTCATCTGTACTCTTGAAAAGGGCCTAAAAAGCCGAAACACGTGTAGAGTGAAAATATAATTTTGAAACATTTAAAAGCAAATTTTCTTTGTTTATTTAAAATATTTAATAATGTTTCACAAGGAGCCAACCGCAGAATCAGTACAATGTATTATAATAAAAATATTAATAACGAAAATAAAAAAAAGAAAGCTGAAAAATTCAAAGAAACCATTACATCTCTTATACATAAGAGTGGTGATAAATCTTTAGTTGAAAATTATAGACCAATATTGCTGACAACCAATTTTAATAAAATCTTAGAGAAATTACTAAAAAAGAAAATGAGCTCGTGTTTTAAAAAAAATCATTTAATTTCAGATATGCGCAGTTCGACTTCCAAGAAAATAAATCGACTAATGATATTGAAAAACTTACCACACTTATGTATAATGCAGTAGGTAAATTAAAGCCTTCACTATGTGTTTTCTTGGACCTCGCGAAAACATTTGACACCGTTTCACACCCACAACACGTATTTGAAATCATAGGATTCAGAGGTGTTATGTTAAAATTGTTGGAAAGTTACCTAAAAGACAAAAAGCAATACGTTAAAATCAATAATGTAATAAGCGATCACAAAACTATAGGGCTATTAGGTCCCATATTATTTAATATTTATAAAAATGACATACTGCCTCTCAATTTATTGAGTACAATCATCTGTTTAGCTAATGACATAGCAATTTTCTGTTCTTTTGATTCCTGGGTAGTCTTAAAAGAAACAGTCGAGATTAATCTAAAAAAAATAAGTATATTTGAGAGTAAAAATCTTACCGTTAATTATAAAAGAATATATTACCTGCCAAACAATAGATGGACATTTAAATTGGAATCTTCATGTGTGTTCAATATTTAATAAATTAAGAGAAGTTATGTACAAATTTGAACAACTTAAAGAAATATTAAAAATTTATTATTTAATAGTATTAGTAGCTAAGTTGATTTTAAGGTATGCAATAATTGGTTGGGGTGGTGTAGGGGTGACATATATAAAACCTCTAGAAAATATCCAAAGAAATATAAAAAAACTTATTTTTAAAATAAATAATTTAGATCCCACATTTGCTTTGTATAATGAAAGTAAATTGTTTACTATTAGAAAAATATATTATTATTTTATATTGATTCGCCAATTTAATGGAAGAAATGAAACCAAAATCGTCTCACACATATATCAAATTAAAAATAAGGAAAAAGATAACTTAGAAACTAAGAAAATTACAAAAAGTATTGGAAAAAGATTAATTGACTACCTCGACCCAAAATTGTACAAAGCATTACCAGTGCCGATAAAAACACTAAATAATTTAAGAAAAATTAAACTTGAAATAAAAAAATGGATCTTTTCTGAAGGTAGGGATCTTTATTCAAAATTATTTATGTAAACTGTGCTATCTGACATATAAGTAAGTTTAGCTTAGAAATCAGAAAAAACAGTTTAATATGCATAGTTTGTTTGGATCTTTGCGCGTATTTCAAATTAGGTACGATCTGCTCGTGTACTGTTATATTGCAGCAATGTATTTATAATATCAATAAATACAATAACAATAATATGTATACATGAAACGTTGTCTAGTACTCGCCATTGCTGAAAATCATTTACGGAAAAATCACTTCGTTACAGTACGCATGTACGTATGTATGTATGTAGGTATGTATGTATGTATGTATGTATGTATATTTGTATGTATGCATATGTGTATATATGTATGCACTGCAGGTATGTTTATATGTATGTATGTACATGTATAAGTTTGTACATGTAGTATATAAGTTTAAATATGTAAATGTGTGTAATATATTATACAATATGTGTGTATGTTAATTAATATTTTCATGCATTGTAACTGGCGACGATAATATAAATTCTCCATTTTATCACACGTGTATTCTATAACTATATAATGTAATTTTTCGTGTATTATGTATATTCAAATTTTATAAATATTATTTGTTAAACCATTTTTAATGCATAATTGTAACAATAAAATAACTTATTTTTTATATTATTTATTGTATTTAGTATAAATAAAATTATTATTATTATTATTGTTATTCTTATTATATAAGAAGAATTTTCTACCATTTCCAATTTAGTTGCAAGTTCTAGTTCTATCTCATAAATCTCTAATTAGCAATGCTGATGCTGATTAACTAATTTAATATAAACTCTTATTTTGGATTCATACCACACGAAACCAAATATTATAAGCCCACAAGCAGAATCGACATTCATCACTGAACATTACCCGATTCCATTTCTCATTTCACTGGGCATCTTCATTGCACCACCCAAGTCATTTCTCGGTGCTTTCGGGCCAGTGACAAATGAAACAGGGTCGGTACGATCGAAGATCAAAGGAACGTATTTTTCGAAAATGGACTAGATGTATAGTCGTTGGAAGCAGTTGGAAGCACACGTCACTGACCTTAACCGAGCCGATTAATAGAACACCCTGTATACCTGAAAATTCTTTTGATATAATTATATAGAATTGAGTGTTGATTAACATTTACATTAATTTTTGTTTCCATCCAAAACAATTAAAGAGTTATGGAATATATACATAAGTTTAATATAAACCAATAAGCAAACGAAATATAAAGTAGGTTAGAGGTGTATGCTGGTATAAACGCTCAATATAATAAGAGCAAAAACAATTAATGGATGATTTATTGTGTTTCAGACATTGGATGTGTTTGTGCTCTATTTACTACAAATTTTCCGATCGCGGATGAGCCCCCACTTATTTCAAAAAACTTTCCACAATGTATCTTGTCATCACCATGTTTCTGGAGAAGACGTCTGCACTAAAGTTTGCATTTCCCTCGCGTTGTCCTACTATAAAGTGAAGGATAATATGATTTGCTCGCATGCCTACAATGCAACGAATTTAACGGTAAGTAAAAATCGATTTTCACGTCATGGTAATACTGATAGAAAAGTTTAAGTCTTTAAAACTTGATTTTAACTGAATAACAATATCGTAGAAAATACGGACAGAGTAAATCAAATAATCAAGTGAAATAAACTATTTGAACAATTGATACACTACGACATTATATCACTTTCAGTAGCTTATGAAATAAAAATAATCTATAAAGCTCAAAAATCAATAAAAACAAAACTAACCAAAGAACATTATTCAACGTACATAGTACACAAAGAGCAAACATTCAAGATTTTATTTTTTTGAACCTTATTCTAATTTGTTTTAAAAACTACATCCAATAAAATAGACCACAATATCTTTGATTGTATATTTCCGCCTGACGAATTAATTATGCATTGCAGTCGGCACATTTTGGCAGGAATATTGGCAGTGGTCAGTCGAATTATGTTTTTTTAATTCATTCCAAATCGTGTAGAGGATTAGTAAACTCCATTGACTTCAGATACCCTCAGAAAAAGTAATTTGAAACGCTAAAATCTGGAAAGCGCGCTGGATAATCCACGTCCCCGTTTTGTTAGTACAGTCATGCTTATATTGTCTTTATGTAGTCGGACTTAATCTAGTTGGAACCACATACCATCAGCAAGCTGTAGCTAATTCATAACGTCCACTAAAAATTTGTGTAGCATTTCTGTACATAGCATCGGTTTGAATTGAGGCTAACTGTATTTCCATTCTTTTCTTCGAAGAAGAATGCCAGAAGAACATAACCAAACTCTAACCGTTTGTGAGTGTAGTAGTTTTTCACAAACTGTTTGAGAAATTTGTGTAGCCCAAAAATGTTGATTCTGCTTTTTCCATTTTCCACTTAATTGAAAATGAGCTTCGTCTCTCATAATCAAATTATCATTTAAATTATTACCTCCAATACCCATTTACAAAATTGTCATCTGCAAAACTCGTCGTCGATGTGGAGTTGTTGAGCCTTTTGCAATTTGTAGGGACATAAAAGCAAATCACGTACAAATATTTTGGTGTGCAGTGTGGCCAGAAAATTACAATTATTGTGCTATGCGTCGAGTTGAATAACTTTGAATGTTGCATTATATTCCTACCTTGAAGAATTCTAGCACGAGTTGTTATTTGTCCTTTGGTCTTCATCTTGTACCTTCTACAGAAACATTTCTATTATTTGTAAACGATCAGTAATCGGCCAGCACTTCATACTAAATAAACTTAAGACTTAGGGCTACAATATGATGTTTTAGATGACGTTGTTTGACATTTCGGGTTGTCATAGCAACGGATAAAAACCGCTCAACATTAAAATTACATTCTATATTTCATAAAAGTGCGCTACGACAGGTCTTTGATTGAAACAGTTATTTACCTACTAAGAAAAATTACGCTTTGGTAGGTACTCACTGAAAATATCAAATTTATTGCTTTAATGTAGAAAAAAGCATATCGACTAAATTTGTTTCCTTATTTCTCAAGTGAGGAAGGTATGCAAACAAGTATTCAGTTTCAAATGTTTTTAGATTTGTTTTGGTTTGCTTCTTCATCTTGGGAACATGTTTCATATAAACTATCTTTAAAAAAATGCAATTGCGAAGATTACGAAGGGCAGATTAAATACTACTTTTTGGTAATATAGAAATTTTTCTTCTCTCAAAATGACAACTGGGCGCCATCAATCTTTAAATAACAATGGGGTCGAATGAAACCTTATTTGAAACGCCTTTCAATTCTATGTTTGATTCCAGGGTCAGAAAAAATGTCAATCCAGAATATGGCGACGAATTGACATCTTGGTCGATCTTCAAGCCAACCCTCAATAATTCATAGCAGAACTAGCTGATCAACATGATTGACGTGGCATACGTACAACAATCTATAAGATGAAAAAAAAAATTACCCTCGTATAAATTTTAACTGGTGTATGTACTGTCTGAAGACGATTCAGATCGCAGATTGCAATTCTGTGATTTAATGACTGCAGCAAAAATCAAATTGAAGTGAGCAACATTTGCTTTAGTGACAGAAACACATTTTTTTTAAATTGACATACATATTAATAGATACAATCACCGGTATTGGAGCAGTGGAAATTCTCACGAGTTTAGAGGAACTCCGTATTCAATTTTTGAGAGAAAATTTGAGAGAAGAACGTTATTTAAGAACGCTGCAGACAGAAATTTTCTCAGAAATAGTTATGGTGAATGGAAAAATATGTAATATTGAAAATGTTATGTTCCAACAAGATGGAGCGCCGCTTTATTTTTATGGGCTTGTTACTAATTTGCTCAACGATTATTTTCCGGAAAAATGTATTAGTAGAAAGGGTCCCGTGTAATGACCAGCTCGTTTCGTGGATTTAACACCATTGGATTTTTGTTCTATGGAGATATCTGAAATCTCAAGTGTACAGAATTCCCCCAAAACAATTGATGAACTGAGCAACACATAACAGATATTCACCAGAAATATCAATTTAGAACTTTTGGAAATGCAAGGCACGAATTTTATAACTGATTCTTTATGTTCAAGAAGTCAGTTGTGAACATTTCAAATACTTGATTAATTTTTAACTGTTTATTTATTTTTTAAAATAATAATAATATTTTTAATCCTGTCAATTTGTTCTGGATGCGTTTTCTAATATCAAACACAGAATTGAAAGCTGTTTTGAAATAAGGTGGCAATGGACCCCCATTACTATTTAAAAATTTCTTTCAAATGGCCCCACGCGTCATTTTGATAGAAACAATTTTTACATGCGCCAAGTGTTTAAACTCCCCTTAAAACAAAACAATGTGGTGATATGTCAAGTCGTTCAAAAGATAACGGGGCGGGGGGTTCCCTTATAGACATACAGTATAATTGCTGTATTCTTCGACGCTG
>JANEYF010000027.1:0-157800 GCA_029963845.1 Rhamnusium bicolor | reverse complement strand
GTCGCATCGCAAAAAAACGACGTCGCACGGCGATGCGATGCGATGGCGCAACGTTAAAACTTCATCGCCACGGCATCGCAGAGAAGACGCTTGCGAGATGTGGGGACCGCACAACTACGTGTCCTACGCCTGTTGCAGGCCACAACAGTGCGGTGCGACGATCCAGTAAAAACGACGTCGCACCGCAATGCGATGCGATGAACGTACATTGCACGGCCACAGAAGACCCATACCAGAAGCGACACGTTTATATATATAAACCAAATAAGCGCTGGCAACATAAAAATATTTTTTCCAATAAAATAAATCATTTTATACAATACTAAAGGATATAAACGAGATTAGTTTCGTATCCGTAGCAGAATTCTAGTCATATGCATAAATATAAAAATAAATTTTGATTAACAATAACACGCAAAATACAACACAAGATTTATAGGTTGACAATTAATACTACCAAAAAGATGGCGCATAAAAATTCATATTGGGGGAAGGCGGGAATCGCTCTAGATCCGGGAACGGCGACCTTTTCAATTGTCTCATTTCATATGTCTTGATTTATCTTTTATTTTGTAATATTAATATCACTGATCAAGAAAAATGAATTCCTACCATTTCGTTGGCGGGACAACGATTGTCAGCGGTATGCCAAATATGTTGTAAAAAGTACAAATGTTTTAAAATAATAAAGCTGAAACTTTTTCGACTTTTAATAACATTTAAATAAGACATAAAATGACCTCCGCCACTTTTTCGGTAGACCACTATCTATCCTGCCAATCTTTTATTTTTATAAAACCACAATTATCAATTGATATAAATCATAAAAGTTCAAAATTTTTTTTATCATTTCATCAATAATTAAGATAACTAAAAACATATCTTGCCAGTCATTTGATGGGACCTAGCTTTCGGCAAGGTGCGGAGTTGGTGGGGTAGTAGGATCTACTACGTTAGATCTGTGACATATGTACAGAATAGGAAAAAATATCACTTAATATGGATCATAAAAGTTCAAAATTTGTTTATCATTTTTTGAATAATTATTATAATTAAAAACATGTCCTGCCTGACATCGATGCGACCTGGTTTCTGCAGGAGCAAAGTTGTTGAGTGCAACAACTTTATTCGCTACTTCTTCTTAGTTTAGTCCAAACGTTTCAACGCGTTTTGATTACTCTGGAGAAGTCATTTGTGAAATTCATACCAGGCCGGCTTTGAAACAATAGAAACGTGAATGCAGTACGATTAGCAACGCTCAAGAAAGCCTATAAATTCAAGGACACCCAGGAAGCTCAAATTACACGACGTGTTTTTGATGGATACATATTACCCCCGTGCAAAGTGGAATTGCAACAACAAATTCTGAGGGCTATTTATATTTCCAGTGCGTGGTGTATCGCACACTTCCAACACTCGACGTTGCTATCTCCTGCCGATTGTGGATGGAAAAGCTAATAATAAGCTGAAGTTCTTATTGTTTGAGGGTGACCAGTTACCAACTTCAATCAGTGACATAATTATGGATAAAATTGCTGAAACCGACGACGCAGGTAATAATAATGTTTTCTTCTACTGAGTAATTTAATAGATAAAACAATGCCAATTAATATTCAAATTATTTATAATCAATTTACAGAATCTGATATGGCAACTAATGAACAAGATGACAATGATACATTTAGCATATTCAACGTGACAGTGATTCCAGCGATAGTGATGATTCTGAAACCGAAGATTTATCCACTTTTGTAGAAACTGTTTACGAATATATCGACGAGGATTCGCTTCTATAAACTTTTCAATATTACATATTTTTTGTGCAAAAATAAATATAAAATAATCTTACGCGTTGAAACACATTCCTTTCTGTTATTATGTCACAGAACCTACTACTTTACTAGCTCCTGCCGAAGCCAGGTCCCATCAGATGTCAGGCAGGATATGTTTTTTAATTATAATAATTATTCAAGAAATGGTAAAAAAAATTTGAACTTTTATGATTCATATTAATTGATATTTTTTCTATTCTGTTTTTATGTCACAGATCTAAACTAGTAGATCCTACAACTTTACTGGTTTCGCTGAAGCCAAGTCCTATCAAATGACTGGCAGGATATGTTTTTTAGTTATCTTAATTATTGATGAAATGATAAAAAAATTTTGAACTTTATGATTTATATCAATTGATAATTTTTTTTTACATAAATAAAATTATGGCAGGAGTAGATCGGTTACTGTAAAAGTGGCAGGAGGTCGTTTTATGTCTTATTTAAATGTTATTAAAAAATTGATGAAGTTTCAACTTTTATTATTTTCAACAATTAAACTTTTTTTTTTAACATAATTACCATATCACGGTCAATCAGTGTGCCGTTGGTACTCCTGCAGGAATCGATTTTAGGTTTTTATAGCTTCGATATGATACAAATAAAGTAAAAACTAATCGTTATGAAATCTATAAAATTTAGTGTCGCCAGCTCCCGGACTATTAGGTTTTCTGTGGCATGGCATTGTACGAGACACGAGAAGACGCTGATCAGTTTTCTAGTGGACATCTTGTACACACGCAACCTGTTGGCACAGCAGACTGAGTCGCGTATAAAAGACAACCAGACTTCCATGATTTGCGCGTGCGTTGCTTGAGAGAATCATTCCGATCTCAAGTGAAAACACAACAGTCGCGGTGCGACGTCGCATCGCAGAAATCAACGACGTCGTGGAAATTTGCGATGCGTCGTCGCACCGCAGTGTTGTGGGTTCGCCCAGGATTTTGGTGCACTAAGCGACGTCGCATTGCAAATTTCTACGACGTCGTTGATTTCTGCGATGCGACGTCGCACCGCTGTGTTGTGTTTTCACCGAAAGGAATGGGCCGTCAAAGTACGAAGGGAAAATGGAATACTACAAATATTTTGTATTTATATTAGTATCTGCACGTTTAAATATTGTTTTTTTACGTACTTAACTATTTCTTAATTTTCAATTTTCACAATTATTTAACGTTTTATCTTTGAATGATTTATCAAAATCTTAGGCTAGGCCTAGGTTTCCAATTAGATAAACTGTATACACTAAGAAAATATAAAACCATGTGGTTCCAAATACGTTTAAAATAAATCTACACGAAAAAATTATACTTTCATTTAAGTTATAAAAGTGAACCTTTGTGTTCCAGCTGTAAAATGTTTTTCACAGGCATTCAAATATTTACGTATCAGAAAATATGCTAGTAAGAGCTATAAAGATTTAATCATATTACTTCCTCACCCCTCAAAGTGAAAAAGTTATGTATTCGTGAAAAAATTAAGAAAATTTTTATTGCATTTCTGGACGAATCTCGACGAATTATGACGATACACAAAATTTAGACAGGTAAAATTTTCGGTCTGTGTGTGTCTGGTTTGCGATAGCAGCTACAGTTTTTTAGATAAAGCTTTCAAATTGGGTACACACATTCTAGAGGTCAAGGAAGAGATTGAGTTCGTTGATGAGCAAAATCGGTCCCAATGTCTAAAAAAATATTAGTGACATTCCACCAATGTGACTTTTTTGAAACGTCAAAAATCACTTTTATTATAAACTCCACCACACGTCGAGTTTTACCACGGTGAGGAAGTTCTGATCCCCAAATAATTGGCAGCGGTTTTTTAAATAATTGTTAAAAAAATTTTTTATTATTATCACGTACTTCAGTTTCAGGATAAGGACTTTTTTGCAAATATTACGATTTTTCTCAAATTGTTCAGTCAATAAAATTGTAAATTATAGTGTAAAACATTTTATAAAAGTATATACCGGGTGTAACAGAATCATGGTACACCCGCTTTTCTCCTTTAGTTTTGAAGATAATTGAATAAAATTTGGGACATCCTATATACATAATAAGCGGCACTTTTTGATATACAAGTGATTTTTTTTCACTTCCGGTTTCGCCGCAAGTGACACTAACTTTAGATTTTTAAATAGAACATCCTGTATATTATTGCATTTTTGAATTCTGCTTAATTTTCTGAATCCAACGATACTAAATAAGTGACATTTCAGATGTCCGTATTTTTTATATAATAATTTTTTGTTTTCCATTTAAGTGTGCCATGACGGTTCCGATTTATTCTAAATGACCCGTGTAATGTTAGAAAAATCGAAATCAGGTCAAAAATACTAAATTACGTGATTTATGTACATTCCGTATTAGTATAATTATTAGTACAGAGCTTTCATATATGATCGTAAACCATGTGGTTGGTCACGTGGTATACGATCATTTATTAGGACCAGTTAGTACAATGTTAAACCAATTTACAATTTATTTTATACTATCCGAACATTATTATAATTGCCTTTTGTTCTTAATATAAGAATTAATACAGGTAAACAGGTATTTTAAATATGGTGTTTGGCTTCGCGAATAAAATACAATAGTAGACCGTCGTTTGCATCCAGCAGTATAGATATACTAGCCATTAGCCAACGTACACTACTAAAAAACTGTTCGTTGCTTGTCACTGACCGAGCCAATCGACTACCAAGCAAAGTAGATACTTCCAATATCTCATAGTAGTCACGTCAGATCTACTTTTAAGTAAAATCCGTTGTTAAGAATATAAAAAGTAGATATAAGGACTTTTATAGACTTGATATATGTAACATTTTCTGTTATTACGGTGAAAACACAACACAGCGGTGCGACGTCGCATCGCAGAAATCAACGACGTCGTAGAAATTTGCAATGCGACGTCGCTTAGTACAAATCCTGGGCGAACCCACAACACTGCGGTGCGACGACGCATCGCAAATTTCCACGACGTCGTTGATTTCTGCGATACGACGTCGCACCGCAGTGTTGTGTTTTCACTTGAGATCGGGAATGATTCTCTCAAGCAACGCACGCGCAAATCATGGAAGTCTGGTTGTCTTTTATACGCGACTTAGTCTGCTGTGCCAACAGGTTGCGTGTACAAGATGTCCACTAGAAAACTGATCAGCATCTTCTCGTGTCTCGTACAATGCCATGCCACAGAAAACCTAATAGTCCGGAAGCTGGCGACACTAAATTTTGTAAGATTTTATAACGATTAGTTTTACTTTATTTGTATCATATCGAAGCTATAAAAACCTAAAATCGATTCCTGCAGGAGTACCAACGGCACACTGATTGACCGTGATATGGTAATTATGTTAAAAAAAAGTTTAATTGTTGAAAACAATAAAAGTTGAAACTTCATCAATTTTTTAATAACATTTAAATAAGACATAAAACGACCTCCTGCCACTTTTTCGGTAGACCGATCTACTCCTGCCATAATTTTATTTATGTAAAAAAAATTATCAATTGATATAAATCATAAAAGTTCAAAATTTTTTTATCATTTCATCAATAATTAAGATAACTAAAAAACATATCCTGCCAGTCATTTGATGGGACTTGGCTTCGGCAGGAGCTAGTAAAGTAGTAGGATCTACTAGTTTAGATCTGTGACATAAAAACAGAATAGAAAAAATATATCAATTAATATGAATCATAAAAGTTCAAATTTTTTTTACCATTTCTTGAATAATTATTATAATTAAAAAACATATCCTGCCTGACATCTGATGGGACCTGGCTTCGGCAGGAGCTAGTAAAGTACTAGGTTCTGTGACATAATAACAGAAAGGAATGTGTTTCAACGCGTAAGATTATTTTATATTTATTTTTGCACAAAAAATATGTAATATTGAAAAGTTTATAGAAGCGAATCTTCGTCGATATATTCGTAAACAGTTTCTACAAAAGTGGATAAATCTTCGGTTTCAGAATCATCACTATCGCTGGAATCACTGTCACGTTGAATATGCTCCATTGTATCATTGTCATCTTGTTCATTAGTTGCCATATCAGATTCTGTAAATTGATTATAAATAATTTGAATATTAGTGGCATTGTTTTATCTATTATTAATTACTCAGTAGAGAAAATATTATTATTACCTGCGTCGTCGGTTTCAGCAATTTTATCCATAATTATGTCACTGATTGAAGTTGGTAACTGGTCACCCTCAAACAATAAGAACTTCAGCTTATTATTAGCTTCTTTCCATCCACAATCGGTAGGAGATAGCAACGTCGAGTGTTGGAAGTGTGCGTTACACCACACACTGGAAATATAAATAGCCCTCAGAATTTGTTGTTGCAATTCCACTTTGCACGGGAGTAATATGTATCCATCAAAACTTGTCGACTGTAATTTGAGCTGTTCCTGGGTGTCCTTGAATTTATAGGCTTTCTTGAACGTTGCTAATCGTACTTCATTCACGTTGCTCATTGTTTCAAAGCCGTACAGTTCACAAATGAATTTCTCCAGAGTATCAAACCGCATTGAGAACGTTTGGATTTGGAATTTGGAAGCCTAGAAATAGCGAATAAAGTTGTTCGCGCTCAACAACTTTGCTCCTGCCGAAGCCAGGTCCCATCAGATGTCAGGCAGGATATGTTTTTTAATTATAATAATTATTCAAGAAATGGTAAAAAAAATTTGAACTTTTATGATTCATATTAATTGATATTTTTTTCTATTCTGTTTTTATGTCACAGATCTAAACTAGTAGATCCTACTACTTTACTAGCTCTGCCGAAGCCAAGTCCCATCAAATGACTGGCAGGATATGTTTTTTAGTTATCTTAATTATTGATGAAATGATAAAAAAATTTTGAACTTTTATGATTTATATCAATTGATAATTGTTTTTTTACATAAATAAAATTATGGCAGGAATAGATCGGTCTACCGAAAAAGTGGCAGGAGGTCATTTTATGTCTTATTTAAATGTTATTAAAAAGTCGAAAAAAAGTTTCAACTTTTATTATTTAAAACATTTGTACTTTTTTTTAACATATTTGGCATACCGCTGACAATCGTTGTCCCGCCAACGAGATGGCAGGAATTCATTTTCTTGATCAGTGATATTAATATTACAAAATAAAAGATAAATCAAGTTTTATGAAATGAGACAATGAAAAGTGTCGCCAGCTCCCGGACTATAACGATTCTCTGCCTTCCCGCCAATATTGAATTTTTATGCGCCATCTTTTTGGTGGTATTATTGTCAACCTATAAATCTTTTATTGTATTTTGCATGTTATTGTTAATCAAATATTTATTTTTATATTTATGCATATGGCTAGATTTGTACTACGGATTGCGAAACAAATCTCGTTTATATCCTTTAGTATTGTATAAAAATGATTTATTTTATTGGAAAAAAATGTTTTATGTTGCCAGCAGCTTATTTGGTTTACATATATCAACGTGTCGCTTCTGGTATAGGTCTTCTGTGGCCGTGCAATGAACGTTCATCGCATTGCATTGCGGTGCGACGTCGTTTTTGCGTTGCGTCGTCGCACCGCACTGTTGTGGCCTGCAACAGACGTAGGACACGTATTGTGCGGTCCACATCTCACTAGAAGCGTCTTCTCTGCGATGCCGTGGCGATGAAGTTTTAACGTTGCGTCATCGCATCGCATCGCCGTGCGACGTCGTTTTTGCGATGCGACATCGCACCGCTGTGTTGTGTCTTCACCCTTATTGCAAGCTGGCTGCAAACACAGACAGTTGTGCTATACCGCTCTGCCAAATGTGTCAACATCGTGGCTACCCTGAAACCAGGAAGTGACAGTAAGTGGAAAAGTGGATCTGCTAGCAGTAAGAAATTGTTTTAAAACGTGCAAGCTTAACTTAGACTTTTTAAATAATATAATACCTGCAATAGACATTATAGGTTGTAAAATATCATTAATTAACGTTGTACTATATGTGTTTGCTCTATATATTCCACCGTCAGTTAACGCTAGTGAACTGGAAGTGTTCTTAGAAGCTTTCGAGGCTTTACGTTTTCTTTTAGTCGATTGCAAAATTTTGATTTGTGGTGATTTCAACATACCGTTATATAATCTCTCATCAAATGACGCAAAATGTGGGTTAATTAATAATTTTATTAGTTTTTTAAATTTAACACAACAAAATACAGTTGTAAATAATAATGGCAGAATGCTAGACCTAATTTTAGCCAATGTTGAATGCAAGGTCATTAGAGATAATGCCCCTTTAACAAAAGAAGATAACTATCATCCTGCCCTTATTATCGATTTTAAAATAATCACCGGTAATCAAAAAAATTTTGTATATTGTAACACAAATATTAGATATAACTTTCGACGAGCTAACTTTCCGTTATTGTATAACATGTTGCTACATACCGATTGGTCTTTTTTAAAGGATTTTACAAATGTTGATGATGCCGTCAATAGCTTTTATAACACCTTAAATAGTGTATTTGATGAATGTGTACCGGTGAGCAACGATACGAAAAAGGAATTATCCACCGTGGTTTAACCGGGAGATTAAAAATAACATCAGCAAAAAAAGAACTGGCGCACAAAAATTATAAAAAATTCAAAACTATAAACTATTTAAACGAATTTAGGTCACTCAGATCCCTAATAAAAACTCAAATTAACGTTGCATATAAAGATTATGTTCATAGCATTGAGGACGCAATTGGAGAAGATCCATCAAAGTTTTGGTCATTTCTTAATGTCAAAAGGGGTAAGTCAAGAATACCTGGAATTCTCCACTACAATGACAAAGCTTACGAAACTCCTCAATCCATCGTTGACGGTTTTTCATACTATTTTTCGAACGTTTATATCAATTCAAACCCCAACAATAATAAAGAGAATATATTGCTAAACAACAATCTTATTAATTTGCAATATATAACGGAGGACGATATACTTAAAGGCATAAAAAAACTAAAAAACAAAATGACAGCCGGCGTTGATAAAGTTCCTAGTTTTTTAATCAAAGATTGTGCTACAGCGTTTGTTCAACCCTTGCTTTTGTTATTTAATCTCTCGTTAACTACGTGTAAATATCCAGATATATGGAAAATTGCAAAAATATGTCCCATACTCAAATCCGGTGATTCTTCTTACTTAAATAATTATAGACCAATAGCAATATTATGTAACTTTGGCAATTATTAGAGATTATTCTGTATGAATACATTTACTGGTCTGTTAAAAAATACAATATCGCCTTCTCAACATGGTTTCATGGAGAAGAGATCTACAATTACCAATCTAGCCTCGATATCTCAGTATATATCAGAATCCTTAGATTCACAAGGTCAAGTTGATGTTATATACACAGACATACAGAAGGCATTTGATCAAATAGATCACTTTTTATTACTATCAAAACTGAGAGGAATTGGTTTCTATGACTCTTTAATTTGTTTATTTGAGTCCTATTTAATTGGGAGACATCAATTTGTTGAATATGGAGGCTATCGTTCTCAATCATATACAGCGGTATCGGGAGTTCCGCAAGGATCAAATTTAGGACCCCATTTATTTCTTATTTTTTATTAACGACCTAACAGCTAATATTAATTCTCACCACCTACTATTTGCTGATGATCTAAAAATTTTCCTAGAGATAAGGTCTATAGAGGATTGTATCTTACTGCAAAATGAAGTTAATAAAATTTCTAACTGGTGCTCGGCCAATTCTCTAAAGTTAAATATTGGCAAATGTAAGGTTATGTCATATACAAGGAAGGACACTACAGTTACCTTTCAATATAAAATAGATAATAACATTTTAGATCGTTGTGTGAATTATAAGGATCTGGGAATTATTTTTGACCCAAAACTTACTTTCAACAATCATATCGATGAAATGGTCAAATCGGCATCTAGAACCTTAGGTTTTTTAGTAAGAAATTGGGGCGGTTTTTGTGAATTTTGACACCCTGAAACTGTTATACATATCATTTATAAGAAGTAAATTGGAGTATGGCTGTATTATTTGGTTTCCCATATATCAAAATTCATTGTCACGCATTGAATCAGTTCAACGCAAATGTCTGAAATTTATGTTTTTCAAATGTAATGGATCTTATCCTCCCCGAGGAACAGACAACAATATACTGCTTAATATGTTTGACCTTAAATCTCTCAGATTCAGAAGAGGTGTTGTCGTTTTATCCTTTCTTTATAAATTAATTAGTCACAATGTTGATTGTTCATTTCTTTTAAGTAAACTAAACCTATCAGTCCCCAGATTAGAATCCCGTCAAAACAACCTCTTTTACTGCGATGCTCCTCGTACAAACCTTATGATAAAGTCACCAATCTATAATATGTGTAAAACTTTTAACACCATTTCATCTTTATGTGATGTCAACTATGATAGTTTAGCTAAAATAATTCATATATATGAAGAAAACTGTGCTTATTAAATTAGATTATTTCATAACACTATAATATATTTTACTTTTATGTATGAGTTTTCTTGTAAACTCTTAATGTAATGTTAATGACTATGTGTATTGCAAATTTGTGCATTTTATATCACAGTATACTTAGTTTTAAGCTTTTTCCTGTAATTGGGTGCTTTAACCTGTAGGAAATAAACTACTTATTATTATTATTATTATTATTATTATTATTATAAAAGAGCCGACTTGGCTATTATTCGGACTACGTTACCGTATTACTAATTTGTTATTTTTTCTCCTTGATCTAAGATTAATATAACTTCATCCTAACAGATAATATTCCGCAAGCCTGTACTATGCCGGCGACCTTGTATTGTTCAATACTCAAGGTACCGCCGTAATGTACATTCTACTGTTTAATTCCATAAGGTATCAATTATATTAACAGTTTCCTCCTAATAGATCACGTTTCCGGTGCCTGTGCTGTGCCTAAAGTCTAAAGTTTTGCCGGCAACCTTATGTTGTTTGATCCTTTAGGTAGCGTCTTATTAACATAAACATCTTCTGTTTGATTCCTTAAGGTATTCTGTTACTAATACTTGCATTTTTTACAGGTATACTACTCACCAAGTATCAACCAATAACTAAGGCCCAGTAGATATAGTTATAGTTTGCTTGTGTATAATTGATGTTTGTTTCCTCGTTTCTGGTAATCGTATATTACTTGCCATAGTCAGTTTTGCTGTTGCTTATTCTGTCACTGCATACCTACTTGCTAGCATCATCTTGTATGTACTGTAGTGTAATTAAAGTGTACATAAATTACATATCCATATAGTACTTTGCAATAATAAATGTCGATATAGTGAAAGAAGTGTAATTTTTTTACTACTATTTTATCCCCGACCACGGGTCAACTTTTCTAGATCTTTGGACATTTCTGTGTCTTCACTACAGTTACCCGAGCCTTTATTATCCCGCTAATGGAGAAAAATTAGCAACTGGTGCTCGAGACCATACCGTACTAAAAGTGCAACTGCCATATCTTAGAGTGCCAAAGAGACACTTCCTCTCTGTACAAACAAGACGTACATTACAATAACTTAAACCATTCTTTTGCTATTTAAATAAATAACAATTTTTTTTACCCTCGATAGCGAAAAAAAAAATTGGGTTCTATAGTTTTATTTTGTTTTCGGGAATACGAGTATATGGTATCTTTTTGTACAGATCTTTCAAATACACCCTTTATAACGAAACTAGATAATAAATTGTTTCATTTAGAGAAAAAACTGTTTTGAAGAGAAGACAAAATTCGAAAATACAAAAAGTAATTTAAAAAAAAAAAAAATACACTTGTCTTTTTTTAGAAAAATTTTCAAAATGAAATATGAATATGAAATTTGCATTTTTACGTTAATTTTTTGATGGTTTATATTAATTTTAATTATGGTGGGAAAAAAGCAAATAGAAACATTATATTTTCAACTAAAGCAAAACTGAGTAAGTTAGTTTGTTGTTTGGATCTTTGCGGTACCTATCTTAAATTAGGTACGACCTGCTCGTGTATTGTTACTCGTATATTGCAGCAGTGCATTTATAATATCAATACAATGATAATATGTATGAATTAAATGTTGTCCAATACTCGCCATTGCTCAAAGGTAGAGTTGACCTTTCTATTTATTTTTGATTATTTAATTCATACACTACTAACTGAAACGTGCAAAGATCCAAACAAAAAACGTATAGCCCAGTTTCAAATAAAAAAGATATTGGCATACACCTAAGATAAAAAACGGTTGTGGCTAGGTGCTCCTCGACAGTACTTTTTTCATCATCATAATCAATTTGACATGAAAGATATAAATTACTTGCACAAGTCGAAAATATCATTTCCATACCGGAAATTATTTTCGAATATACAGGGTGAGCCAAGGCGTTTCTACAGGGTCAACTAAAATTGAGAAAATTCAGTTAAAAAAGTAAATTTAAAAAATGCTTTTTGACCACTTTGTATATTTTTAGGAATTGTCACCACACAGATGTCTCATAACTGGTACTAACATATTTTTTCTTAAAATCGATAATTGTGACTGTATTGCTTTTTTTAACATACACATGTAAATGGCATAATTGCAACAAAAAAAATCATTACATCCAAGTGGTTGGGAGAGAGTCAATAATAATACAGGAATGGAAGGAGGCCACAAAGAGGCTTCAAAAAAATGTTCTGATATACTACTATTACTTAACCCTATAAAATCGCCTTGGCTCACCCTGTATATTCGAAAACAATATCCGGTTATAGACCTTCTTGTCTAGTTTTCTTATGTTTTTAAAATCAAGTTTCAAGCTATCATAGAACTCGAGAAATCGAAGTCGGACGCACTATTGCCCCACCTTGTATACCTATATAAAATAATTAAAACGACCAAAATAAACAAAACGAATGAAATAAATAAGTTAAAAATGATAAATAAATTAAACGAGGTAAATTAGATATATGAGATAAATAAGATAAAGGAGACAATTGAGACAAATGATGCAAATGAGGCAAATGAGATAAACGAGAAAACTGAGACAAACAAAATAAACGAAACAAATGATATAAACGAAATAAAACAAAATAAAACAATTCATTTTTCATTCATGTCTCAATTGATATGATGAGGATGTACTACTGTGACCGACTTTGTATATTTAATTGATTGAAATAGATTTTTAAAGCGTTTCATTTATTTTATACGTTTACATAAAATAAATAAAAAAAATAAATAAGATAAATATGATAAATAAGATAAGAGTTAAATGAGATTAAGAGATAATGAGGCAAATGATACAAATGAGATACATGAGTCGATACAACAAATGAGACACATGAGATAAACGAGACAAATAAGACAAATGAAATAAATGAAATAATATAACTTATTTTTCATTCGTTTCAAAATGGATATGATGAGGAAGTACTGCCGAGACGACTTTATTTCTTTAATTGATTGAAATTTACTTTAAACCTTTTTTCTCGGTAACAATCTTACGAGAAAATTTCAGGAACATTTCTTGACTTGATGCAAACAAATATTTGGGCCTTTGAGACGTGCCCTCCCTGGTGTACCAATTTCACTGATATTCAATAGGATTCGTCCTTGGACGTTACTAATATTACATGTCAAATTTCAGATTTCCACGTTGGGATGTGCTTGAGAATGTGTGATCACAACAAATGACCAACGACACAGACACAAAAACAGCATGCCCATTCGGATAAATTTTCTATTTTCCGGTCTCGAAACGTTCATTTTTATCATAATTTTTCTATCAGTATAGATAAATGTGAAAGTAAAATGTAAAGGCTAACACAAATAAAAAAAGAATGTGAATATATTAATATGCGACACGTAAATTTGTTTGTAACTATTTTTAAAATAGCAAGATTAACGATATACTGCTCTAAATTTAATTGTAACCCTAATATATTGATCATAGAAAATCACCAGGAAGAAAATATAACAATGGTATCAAAAGAAATCCAAACAAAAGAATAACGTGCGTTTATCGGGGCTATTGTTGACACGTTCTTGATTGCAATTTGAGTATGACGAATGACCACTCTCTTATTTATCACAAAATACATCAACCCTTGCAGACGATACGTCAGATTTACTATTAAAATGCAGTTATTTATCATCTTTCGCCCTAGATATTTATATCTCATACCTACTATCAATTATATTTACATCAAATTCTCTTTACTTTTAAATCAATACAAGCTATTTTCGCAGAGAAACAACAAATATTTCATAAACGGTTTTTTATTACGTTAAAAATAATTTCTTGCTTTGGGCCTATCGAGAGGTAACAACAATAACAACAATAACAATAATATTTATTTATAATTTTACAACGTAATTACATTACAAAATGAGACATTCAAAGAAATAAGCTTATAAATAAATAGAACTTACAGAAACCCATTTAAGTTTTGGAGACTTGCTTATGGGCGCAGGCAAAAACCATTAATTTAATCATATTCATTTTTTTTGTTGTGATATCAAATCAGATCTTTTCTTATTAAATAATTAGTAATCTACATTGTGTATAAAAGAAAAAAATATGTATACATACATATGCACACACATATACCCCTATACACACATTTTTTAATCTATCATTAATCTTATACTATTCCTATCTTCTAATCTTAACCATTTATTCACATCCTTCTTAAATTTTAGTATTTTATTATTTTCCCTTATTGTTAGCGGCAAACGATTATACAACTTTTGTCCTATATAAAGAAAACATTTTTGACCAACGGTTTTATTGCTTTTGTATGTTTTTATGTGTTGTTTATTTTTTTTCCTAGTATTATGGCAGTGATCTATTAATTCCAATAATTTTTTATTTTTAAATAAGTAAATTAATGTATTTTTAGCATATAACTGTCTCACATCTAATATTAAAGACTCTTGATAGAGCCGCTCTGTTGGATACATCATGGATTTGTTCAACATTATTTTTATAATTCGTTTTTGCGTTACTTCCAAATAGGTTTTTTTGACACCACCCCAAGCTATTATTCCATATTGCAAAATAGACTCAACTAGTGCGTAATAAATTACATTTAATTGCTTGATTGTCATAAACTGTTTCAGAGTTTTAAATTTATAAATTAAAAATCTAATTTTTTTTAATCACATTTTCGACTTGTTTGTCCCATCTTAAAAAACCATCCATGATTATACCTAGATATTTAATGTTAGTTGTGGATGTGATCTCATTTCCATCAACATCAATTTTACTGTAGAGGGGTAGATATTTTTCATATGAAGTAAAAGGCATGTATTTAGTTTTTTCCCAATTAATTGTTAACAGATTTGCATTGAACCATTTTTTTATTTTAGCCAATGATTCTGAGATCGTGGCCTGCATTTCCTCCCAGTTATTACCTTCAAAGATTATTACGGTGTCATCCGCGTAGGAGATTAAATTCCCTTCTGTAATTAAATTAAATAGATTATTCAGATATATGGTAAATAATACTGGTCCAAGTACCGTACCTTGTGGCACCCCGTAAGTTATAGTTTTTACATCACTAACTACATTATCAATCACTACACGGTGTGTTCTATTTTCTATATAACTGCGAAACAATTTCAAAGCCATGCCCCTGATTCCTATTTTCTCCAATTTTTCTAGCAAAAGCCGATGACACACCGTGTCAAAAGCTTTTGCTAGATCTATAAAAACAGCTATAACTGGTTTTTTCGTATCAACCGCTTGGTATATTTTATTTATTAAAGTTGCTATAGCGTCTTGTGTACTTTTGCCTTCACGAAAGCCAAATTGCATATCGTGTAATATTTTATTTTTTTGTAAATAACTATTTAATCTCAATACGACAATTTTTTCAAATATTTTTGCGATTGCAGATATCAGTGATATTGGCCTGAAATTGTTAAGTTTAGTTTTATCCCCTCCCTTAGAAATAGGTTTGATAGCAGCTTCTTTAAAGTGAGATGGCACACACCCATTTTCAATTATATTATTTATAATAAACGCAAGTGGATTGGATATATACACTGCATTTTTCTTTAATACTTCGTTTTTTATTCCATCTAAACCAGGTGCTTTACCATCCTTTAACTTTAAAATAGTGTTATAAACTTCATGATTGTTGGTAGGTGTCAAATACATTGAGTGTGGTAGATCGCGTGATACATGTATATAGTTTTCACCATTATTATTATTTTTTGGAATTTGTTCTGCTAATTTTTCTCCTATATCAGTAAAAAAAATTACAAAATTCATTTGCAATTTTTTGTTTGTCATATGTTTCCCTATTGTCTTCTAATGTTATTTTGATTTCCTCGTATTTTTCCATTTTTATGTTTGTGTTTAAACACTCATTTACTACCTTCCAGACATGTTTTGACGACTTATTATTTTGTTCAAGTTTATTCTTAAAGTAATTGTTTTTTGCTTTTTTAACTAACGAATTTATTTTGTTTCTGTAGGTTGTATATTTGAGTTTTATATTTATCATTTGAGGATTTTTTACATATTCACGGTGTAAATTATCTCGAACTTTAATGGCGGTAACTAGACCATTTGTGATCCATGGTTTTCTTTTCTTAATTTCTTTTAGTTTAATAGTTACCGTGGACTCGGATATATGTTTTTTTAGAGACGAAATGAAGTATTCAGTTGCATCCTCTATATCGTTACTATTATAGACACCTTCCCAATTTTCAGTTCGTAGTAAGTTAGACAACTTGTTATCATTTACTTTATGCAATATGCCGGGCTTGTTATTCTCCTTTTTAAGGTTGGGGTTAATTATTTTAACTATTACAGAGTAATGATCGGTAATATTGCTTTGGATTATAGCTGAGATAGTTTTATTATTTATTTCAGATTTGTATTTAATAAAGATGTGATCTATACAACTACTAGTCTCTGCCGTAACTCTTGTGAATTTATTAATTGCTGATTTGTACCCAGCTTCAGACATTATATTTAAATATTCATTAGAGTTTTCATCGTTTGTTGCAAGTATGTTAATATTTATATCCCCGATCAATACACTGTAATCATTTCCTTTTTTATTTTTTAAGTATCTTGATAGATTTTCAAGAAATGTTGACAAACAAGTTGATGGTGGTCTATAAAGGGCCAGAATGTCGAAAGATTTGTTTTTAAAATGAATATTTAATTCAGTTATATTTACTTCCCCTATTTTTTTGTGTTTATGCGTGTAGGCTATATTGTTTTTTAAATATACAATAATTCCATCGTTTTTATTTACTTGGTTAGAATTATATATTAATTTATAGTTTTCCAGTTTAACTTGATTAAGGTCTGTTACTGTCCAGGTTTCAGTAAGAACAATACAATCTATAGAGCTGTTAAACTGTGATATAAATACCTGAAATTCATCAAAGTTTTTATTGATACTTCTTATATTCATATGAAAAATTGAGAAATTATTTTCTTTATCGTCTATGGGAAATATTGTTGTATAATCGTCATTTGCACCTATTTCTAATGTATGTATGTCCTCAACTACAAAGTCTCTTATGTATTGATTCATTATAAACCCACTCTGATAATTAATTAATTAATTAATTTTCACCTGTGTATACAATAACATTTGTTAATTTTATTTAATATTTTATAACAAATCAATTTCAATTTATTTAAGTAATATTTTTATATTTATTTTATCATACACATTTTTATTTATTACAAAAAAGTAACCTAATACTAAATTTAGTAAAATACTAATTTTATATATTCATACATTCAGTGACAATTATAATTAAATAAAGAAAAAACATTTTTTGTGAAAATAAGAAACATTATATATATTCAGTGACAATTATAATTAAATAAAGAAAAAAAGATTTTTTTGTGAAAATAAGAAATTATTTTTTAGTTGTATTATATCTTGTTTTGTAACTCTTAGATTGTTCTTGTTTTTTTATCTGTTTTTTCTTGTTTAGCTGCATGCACGTTGCTAACCTCCTCACGGATAGTGGTTGTTATGTCTTGAATTTGTTTGGAAGTGTGTGATCTAGGTGCTGGTCTCTCGATTACTTTTTGTGATTCTGTGTCTACGTCCTCAGTCTCTTTTATACTCAGTAGTTGTTCATAGGTGTATTCTTCTTTGTTTATATACAATTTATTATTTTTTATGACAGCGTGCAGATTTTGCTCCCTAGCTTTCTTTTTATGGGTATTTAGGAGTCTATTAATATTCCGCTCCTCTTCGTTTAGTTCGGGTGAAATATGTATTGGCGTGCCTTTAAATTTGTGAGCGTTATTGAGTACTTCCAATTTTTTTATAAAACTTGTAAACTCTATTTTGATATTTTTTTATTTCTCCTTTCCCAAAATAATGAATATTGTTGATATCCCTCGTTTGCAGGTCAATTTGCAATTGATTTTTTTAATATCTCAATAGTTGTATTTAGTAAATCATTACTTGGTGCAATCCCAAATATAACAATATTATTTTTCCTATGTATTTTCTCCAAGTGGTTTATTTTGTTTTGTAAAATTTGGTTATCCTTTTTTAGTTTTTCGATATTTTCATCAGCAGTAGTTTGTGAATTTTTTATTTCTTCAATAGCTTGTTGCAAATGGTCTTGTTTCGTTTCAATAGACATAAGTTTTTTATATATGTCAGCATTTGTTATATTACTTAGATCTGATGTCATATTTATCGTCAATTTTTAGAAGAATTGCAGCTATATATGAATATATCTCTACTACGGCGATGAGTTTACTGAGATAACCTAATACAAGAGTACAACCTAATACAGACTTAAGCGTGAAAAATAACTAGTGGAGGGGTGATAGTAATGCGAGGCTGATAAGAGCTATTTACAATAGCTATACTAAGTTCAGGAATGTGAGAAAAAAATAAAATTGTTTATTTTTACTCACTGCAGTAAATTGTTTGTTTATTGTATTGCCCACATGTTCACTATATATTAAAACGTCAATTTAACTTTTAATGTCTAAAATGTACCACTTATTTTTACGATTTTAAGGAATAGATTAGGACAAGATGTGTTCACTTCACAATCTTAAACTGAAAAACGCTCTTGATAATAATTTCATCCGTCAAATAAAGTTTTTATTTAATTTGCTCCTTCTATGGACAGTTATTTATGTATACCTGTATTATTTCTTTATTCAGGAATACAGCTGTCCAGACAGATAAGCATCCAAAAAGGGCAGGAAAGCAGAAATAAATATATTAATTTGGGAAAACTCCTTTTTAATTCTAGTTTTTAAATTCTTTTTTGAATTTTTTAAATTAATTAAATTTTTTGTTAGTTTTTAAATTTATTTGTTTTATGTAATTCTATCCGTTATGTGATATAATGTAAAGTTTTATGTATTATTACCTTTCATATGTTGTAATGTAGTTATTTTATTTATTCATTTATTTTTATATAAAAATGATGTGAATAATGGCTGGTACTGATTTTAAAACATAATTTGATTTTTTGCAGCCCTGAAGATGTTGGGAACTATCCATCGAAACGTTGACCAGTAATTAAAATTTATTGTTAATAAATTTTTTTGTCCAAATTGCTCGTGATTTATTTCTCCATCCATTCAAAACCTCACAATACAATACTGTACAAAATTCATAACCACAAGACATAGTTAATACAAATTAAAATAAACAGCAAAGATTACTAACAAAAATAAAATAATAATATTATGTAACAAATATATCAAATGTCTCTCAGAATAATTGCTTTATCCACAATAGGTCCCTTGCACTCGCCAGATTTTTTGAAAATTAATTCACATATTCTAATATAGTCTTATTAAACATTAGCAATTATCAAATCTGTTTTAATAATTTCTACTTAGAAAATGCTTAAATTACTATTTGAATAACAGATGCAGATGCTAGAGGCGTGTCTGAAAACGCCTATTGGTGCGACGTGAGGAACTAGTAAATCTCCCGATATTGTAGTGTTTATTTAAATGTGACTTGTTAATAAGTTTTAAACATCCTTTTCCACTTCAAATAATTCTCCATGCCATTTTCCAACTAAAAAACATTGAAAATGACACAGTAACAAAAATGTGTATGTAAGTTTCCAAAATCATTTTGTAATATACATATGGCTACTATAAATTTAATTTAAAATATTTATATTCTTTGCGGTATAAATTTATAAAATATTTTCTGGATATTGTTGACTTGTCCTATGTCACAACTGTATGATCAATTGAATGAATAAATGTATTACTAATTTTTTTCCGGAATATCCGATACCGGACAGTCCTCCCAAGAACTCGATGACATACATAACCTTGAGTTGATGGTCGAGGAGGACAATGCCAGTCTTGATGGCGTGGATTAGCTTGACAGTCGGGAACGAGTAGTTCCAGTAAATCCGGCATTTCTCGTTCTCGACAACGGACTCAATATCTCCGGGGACGTAAGGCAGCACTGGTGTCTGGTCTACCCCGTACGAGTGCCTTAGATTGTAGTATAGCACTCATAACGCCGCGTTATGTTGGTGGATGTAGGCCGAAATCGCGTATATGGGGCATGCAGATAGTATATGCATGAGCGATTCCGGCGCCTGACGGCAGGTCCTGCAGTTGATATCAGGAATCTCTACACGCCACACGCGGCTATGGTAGACCATTCTGTTGATAACACCATCATGGCAGGCCATGATGAATCCCTCGGTCTCTGACTTAAGCCCGGCTGACCTTAGAAAGGCGAATGTCAGCCTGGTCGATAAACTCAGTGTTTCTAGGTTCTTATAGAAGACACCATGCAGGGGTTTATCGACGTGCTGCCGAAACAGATTTTTCTGTTCGGCAGTTCCAATTCGGATTTTCAGGCGATTTGGCTGAAGTTCAGTGACTGACTCTACATCAGCACCTCGCCGGCTACCTCGCTTGGTGTCGAATGCGAAACCGAGTTCATCTGCTAATCTTCTTGCTGCCTTGAATAATCCTGCTCCCCCTCCTACAGTTTCGTGATGTGTTACAAACTGCAAGAGGGGATCTTAGCTCCTGAGGATGTTACATGCCATACTTAGTACTACCCTGGCATACGTACACTCAAAGCCCAAGAGTCCTCGGCCCCACCGTTGACGTGGGAGGTGCACACGAGGAACGGACGCTCTAGGATGAATACTTCTGTGAATATTTATCATCTTGCGGGTATTTCTGTCTAATTGACGCAGCTCATCTTCCGTCCACTTTACTACTCCTAAGGAGTAGGGTAGAACCGGAACGGCAAACATATTAGTTGCAGACACCTTGTTCTTCCCCGAAAGTTCGGAAGACCAAATCTTTCGGAGACAGTGTACTTGCCGCGGAGAGAATCCTTTATTTGTGTTACATCCTGGATGTGCCTTTATTGCACACCCAGATATGTATAGGTCTCTCTGGCATCAAGATGTCTTATGATGCTTCCGCCTGCGAGCCGCGCATCTTCAGAGAATTCCCCGCATCGTCCTCTCTTGAGGTGGACGACTGCATATTTGTCCAACCCAAACTCCATACCAATTGTCCGCGTGTATTCTTCGACCACCCTAAGAGCGTTTTGTAGATCGCGCTCTCCGGAGGCATAAAGTTTAAGGTCGTTCATTTAAAATAGATGAGTGACCTTATGCCTCCGGTCGCTGGGTGGTCCACATTGATATCCGCAGGTTTGGCGTAACCCAACAGACAACGGCAGTAGTGAGATGCAGATGAGGGGAGGACTTAGGGAGTCACCCTGGAAAACTCCTCTCATAAATGTCACCTGCTCTGTCGTGACCCGCTGTGCACCTGATATTATGGTGAAGCGAATCTTCCAGAGCGGCAGCAGCTATTCTATGCATCTCACTAGTAGTGTTGGTACCGCAAGACATTCGAGCAAGTGTAACAATAGCTCGTGCGATGTTGTATCAAATGTCTTGCGGTAATCAATCCAAGCCATCGATAGATTCTACTTGTGTTACACAGAATCCTGTGTAATACAACAGTCTATCAGCAGGCTGTCCTTGCAACCTGCCATGTCCTTCTTGGCACCACACTGTTCATGCATCTACTGAAAGACCGGATCAACAGACCTCAGTGTGTTTGCATACAAGATATCTGTAAAAATCTTGTAACAGGAGTTGAGGCAAGTGATCGGCCTATAATTCTTCGAGTCGGAAAGATTCCCCTTTTTGGGGATAAGCACAGTACGTCCCTCGACAAAACAGTCCGAAATCCGCTGCCCCTCGTTTAACCATGAGTTGAAAACTCGCGCCAGACAGCGGTAAGTGGAAGGATATTTCTTCCACCACCAGTTAATAATGCCTTCTGGGTCCGTGGAAGCGAAGTTCTTGGTACCAACAAGTGCTTGTTGGACTTCCTCCGTACTGATTGCCGGGCACACTTCTTCTGACTCTTCAAGATGTCTGTGGCACAGAGCTTCGAAGTTTACAATTGCTGGAGTGTCGCTATTGAATGGACGCGTCGTTTCGTAGATTCCCTTCCAGCAGGTTTTGACATCTTCTACAGTCGGCGGATTATCGACAACACGCTGTGACTCTTGAAGGAGGCGGGAAGGATTCGTACGGAATAAATTGTTTTGCTCCATACTCCTTACTTGCCTCTTGAACATTTTCTTTATAGCCATGAATGCTCGGATCCTATCTAGGCAGTTCTGCTTCACTGTTAGATTTAGAGTGTGGTGTTGACGTCTTTGTCCGGCTGCTATGCGCTGGACTTTGGAAGTAGAAACTCTAGTTTGTCGTGTATTCCACCACACTCTGGATCCGAGAAGCGTGTTGTCTAGGCGACTGCATCTTGCCTTGAATTTTTTGTACACGCCGCTTGGCTTTCTCGACCTCGTTTGAGGTGTTAGTTGACCTCACACGGGAGACATGTTGTTTCGCGGCGTTGTATACGGCACATTTGACTTGCTAGATGTCTGCATCTTTTGGAAGTTCCTCATCAATGACCGCGTCAATTCTAGCCAGGTCTTGTGGCTTTAGGTTAGCCTTGGTGTTAAGGCTAACCTTCGTCCTTAAGTATACGTCGGTAAACTCTACAGGATGTTCCCCATCAACTGCTAATTGCCGCGGTGGAACTGCGGCTAGTAGTTCTTCAAGCTGACGGTGTGCCCGTACGTAACATGTCCTGAGCAGAAAGGATACTTGATCTCTCAGATGTTGCTGAGAGAAGGCGCGGTGTTCAGGGTGCATGATACACCAGGCATCATGTAACCACGCTATGTATCCCCTGCGCTCAGGTTCGCTGCTCTCGTAATAGATCAGCAAGTTATTCCTTAGTTTCCTCGTATAAAAATTAAATGACATGGAGTCCGAACTCTTCTAGTTACCTAGGAATTAATATCCCTAAATCCATAAGTTTTTATTTTAATTAAATGTAGGTATCTTTGTTAAATATGTGTGAGAATTTTAAATACACCCTGTATAAGAGGTATTAGAAAAATTATTTTTGGATATCCCTTTATCGTTTTGAAGTAGAAACTCTTTGAATTTGCGATTGAAACCCATTTAAAAATTAATATTAGCAAAAAATGAGTCTCACCCAAAAGGGATAATTCACAACTTTGTGTCCCATGATTTTCAATAACACCCAGTCGGTTCACACAAAATTCCACGACAGAAAATTTCTTCTTTAGGGTCCCAAAATAACATAAAAAAATCTGAAATTCGTTCGAAACCCAGAATACCACTTGTTACCCTGCTATGCCTTTTACATAATGTATTATTGTGTATTGCTTTTGCATATTTATTTATTTATTATTTTTTTTAATTACTCACATCAAAATGATCCTCGCACACAAAAACGCAACTTTTTTTTCGAAAACTTCTTTGAATCCCGTCAAATCATTTTTAACCACAATTTTCTAAGTTTTTCGTTTTTTGGAACTTTGATATTGAAGTATTTTTACACATTTGCATTGATCATTATAGATATGTATTACTTCTCTTAAAACTTCACAACAATCTCAACACAAAATATAACACATTTAACAACGTGTTTTGCCTGTTTTGTGTTTACTTGCAATATGATAGTTCCTGTTCCGTGACGTCACCGGATCTATCTGTCGGTGGGCGGTGTTTGAGCGCGTAGTGGATTAAATCAAACTTTAATGTTGAATAACGTTTGCAAAAAACAAAATAAAAAAAATCCACACAATTTTTTGTATTAAGTAGAGATTCCAAAAATGACAAAATTATGTTTTTCTCATGGGGCCTTTAAATAATTTAAACATATACTATAAATGGGTGAAAACTTTAATGAATTTGTTTTTAGAATTGCTAAATAGAAAAGGAAGTACGAACGAGTTTGAAAAGAAGGAATACTGAAGTATATGGAGCTAATATATATATTCGAAAAACCGACGCGACGTAAAAACAATACAGTAGATTCGCCGTGAAGTTAAATCGTGCAAATGCAAACCTGGCTAATAAACCAGATTGTGGGGAACCTCTAGTCGGATAAGTTCCGTTAGTCTTAAAAGAAAGATATTTAACATGTCTTCTCTGAATTTTTTTCAAGACTAAAAATATGAATATCATATTGAGGGCTCCAGATAGTACCTGCATATTCTAATTTTGACCTGATAAACTGTGCAATACAGAAATTGCAGAGGTATCTTTAAAATGTCCGCGAACATTTTTGTAGAAATTAGCAGTAATATAAGTAATATGAATAAATTATCAAATTTATTTCCCATTTTTATTTCTAGAAGACTTCCAGCCAGGTACATGAACAATTTATCCTAGCCCTGGCTGGAAGTCCTCTAGAAAATAAAAATAGGAAATAAAGTTTTTTCTGTTTTTTATTGAAGAAATAATTTCTACTTTAACAGCGTGTGTAAAATATCATCTATAATATGAATAAAGGTGTACTTTGTATCGAAAATGACTGCAAATTCCTTAAATCGGCTACATCTAATAACTGTTTCATCACCAATTTTGTATACAAAATTTATTGGATAATTTTCTTCGTTAAAAATAGTAACTTTACATTTTGATATGCGGGGGCGAGCGTAGCACCAACTTTATATAGTATTGTACCGAGGCTAGTAGTTAGATGGGTAACCAGCCCAGCAAAATATAGCAGTCTCGCCCATCTTTTAACGGTTTGTATATCAACTTAAAAGGCATACACTATGCAATCGGATTGTGTAATAGATATAACATCTTTCTGAGGAAATGTAAAGAAGATGGTCCCTGGTCTTTAAACTATTAGACAAGTAAAATATCCCCACCCGGGTTAGGCATAATTTCCAGCTTGAGGGTAACTTGTATCTTGGCGTCGGTGATTGGCTCTTGTAGCGGAAATAGGTCGACGTTAAATAAATGATAAAAAAAAACATTTTGAAGAATTTAAACGTAACTTATTATTCTGTTACCATAGATTAATTTTGATAGCTCATGCTGTAATCAATTACAATCTTGATTAGAGTTAATAGTTGCAAATAATTTAAGATGTCAGTACACAAAATAAATTAGTTTAAAAGTCTCGGCATGTCATTTATAAATAAGACAAATAACCGAGATTTGTGAACACCTGAAGTTATTAAAATTAAGAAAGATTAAAGTTAACCCAAATTTTGACAATTTTTGCAATAGGAGCCCATGATCAAATTTTTCAAATGCTTTTGACAGGTCTTTATAAATTACACCTGCATGACCACCACGTTCCAATAGATCCATAATAAAATGAGTAATACTTATAATTCAGTAATTACAGATCTATCTGCTATAAATCATTATAGTGATAGTGATAGTGATATGAAAGGAGATGATATAAAACAATTTTAAACAGTTTGCAAAAATTACATCATTTTTATTTCAGCCTAGTTCACTGAATAATGCTAGTCTAGCGATTCAAGAAAATGTGTTACAAGATTCTGCAAGTACTACCTGGTTGCCATGATGAGCTCTAGAATGGCGCCTCTGTTTAATTAATTTCGAAACTACGAACCTGAATTTATAAATATCAATACAGGCAAATGTAATTTATGAAATGCTAAAAACATTGCTATTATATTCTGGACGAACAACAATCAGATGTTGACAGATGTATTTAACTGCTAGTCAGTTGAGAGCGCTAAAAATGTTGCAACCCGTAAAACTTACACATTTTGTAGTAGTCTTTTCATCAGGAGATAACGCGTTGTATCACCTGTAACTTTAATTCACAAGAACTTTAACGAATATTGGTCAATTGTCATTGCGATATCATTCCTTTGTCCAGTCTGTAGTACTGATGAGTTCATAGGAGAATGAAACATGTTTTCTGCTATTGGTAAAAGGGATCACATTACAATACACAACATGCCAATATACTCTAAAATATTTGGTGGCATTACTTAATTGTACATATCCAATAAGTTATTACCTAGTTTGACATTTGTATGCTAAATACATACTTTTATTGATTAATGATTACTAACCGTGAGTAAATATATTGCGAGGCAATTGTACCGTATACGACTTGAAATCTTATTTAGAGGGTACAATTTTATGGTGAACGGTAAAAATAATTTAAGATCGGATTCATTTCATATACAGGGCGTTTACGAATCTATGGTATTAAATTAAACGGGTAATAGTTCATAACCAAATTTATCGATTGGGATTTTGCCAGGGTCGAAACCGGGATTTGAATTCAGGAGTCTGAAAAGAGTAAAACCAACTATATTTGTCCTTAAGCGTTGAGTGTCCACTGATATTTCTAGCTAGTGTTAATTATTACTAATTCTTTATTAATAAACCGTTTGGGAAGTACTAGCTTAAACGTTCCGTTAGGTTATCGCTCCTCTCAAGCGACGATGCCGATTTGAAACATTTCTAACTTTCAGAATACAAAGTGTTATCGATATTCTATCGGTTATCTATCGGTGGTATCTTTTCAAACAGTCTAAGAAAAAATTCTGAACACGTGCGTAAACCGACAAAGGCGGACGCTTTGTATTTCTGTGTATCGCACCTAATTTACATGCGGTCAAATACTAATAGAAAATCGTCAACAAACATCTGTATAGGTGGTGGTACCTTTACAAAAGATTGTGGAATAAAACTAAATTTATCATTAATAATAATGAAATTTAGATCAGAAAGTACCAATACTTATAATAACCTTTTACAATTAGTAATATTCAGCATGTGACTTCGTGATCGAGTAATAAGGACACTTGCCTCCCATCCTGAGGTCCTGGGTACGATGCCCGATCGAGGAGCTAAAATTTTTTCTAAACCATAATTAATTCTAGCATACTTGGACATTGAGTATGTGTCTATTGTTTCTAAATATGTAGACCTCTCCCACATAAGGTACCTTGAGTTACCTTCAGGGATACAAGGGGTTGTATTACCTGTAGTGTTTATTTTTTTATTTATCATCATGTAGGCTATAAATTTAGTTTTTTAATTCTCAAAGTTTACCGCATTGAAAACTGCAGCATTAACTATGTATTTTTTTCCGTTAGGAAAACAATATTTCAGGTTTGATTCATTAACTGTGAATTGATATCTTTGAGCCAGTTTCTTAAAAGTGTTGATTTTACCGTTAGTCCAACAAAGTATAACCACTTATTTATAATTTTATTTAAAAATAATCTGAATTTAAATTATTTATATACCTTAATTATCTACAGTCTACACTATCAGTCTCGGTGTATTGAAAATACATTTTAACACTCTATCTACGCTACCACTTTCACCCTCGACAGAATCTGTCTATTTAGCGGGGTGAACCGGGAACCGGCCGCTAAACAATACATTTAAACTGGGGTTTAAAAATAATACGGTGGTCAAAGCGTCACAGTGTCGTCTGTGCCGTATTAGGCGCGGAACACAAAGAAAAGGACAATGGCATCCCCTAATACGGCCTTTTTTGGCGAACAAATGAAGGGTGGATGAAGCGTAGGGCTAAAGCGACTTTAATTGTTAAATGTGTACACATTTTTACTTTCGACACGTGATGGTGTTTGGGATGACAAAAGTTGTTGTAGATTCAAGTTCTGATATATTTTCTCTGCAAACTTGTCTAGTTGTTATATAATACAAAAGAAAAATATTTCTTTATAATTTCATATCATGATGACATTACAGTTGTCAATTGAATTTGAAATGACAGTTTTTTTGCACTAGTGCGAAAATAAATCACGTGAACAAACTTCAATAGAAACACAATAGTTTTTATTCGTTATATATATTTATGATACTGATCCGGTGATATATTCTATTCTATTTCTTTAGACGATGTTTCTGAAGAAATTGATTACTGTATTCACGTTCTCTTCACACAAAGGTTCATTTCATTATTCTTTTCACTATCTTGGAAAAATCTTCCTTTTCCACAAAAATTTACATAGCTGTCTTTCTTCTTCTTTCAATGGATCGTACCACATAACCTTCCGCAACATTACTGGACTTACATTCCCCATGTTGTTTGATTGTTGACATATCGACTCCTGTATTTGTTAATAACGATGCTGATGATCGTCTGAAACTGTCACAAATATATCCATGAAAACATGTCAAACCAGAAAAAAATAGCAATTTTCTTTGGTATGCTGCCAAATGTATTTATCCGGATTGGTTGAATAGTACATTTACCATTTATATATTCATTGAAGAAACATTAATGATTACTTATTGTGTTATGGACGTTAAAACTTCTAAATTTCTAAATTTCGTTTATTGTTAAAATTCTTGACTGGATTGATATCTTTCATTTTGTCTTTTCAAAAAAAGCAATCAAATTCGTAATTTTTTTTCCAGAGAAATTGTAGTTCTTAACACAAAGTTGAAAGTCTGATGGATTCCGCTTTTAGAGAAAAGTAAACTAATAATTCTTTTTCTGAAATATTTGTAACATTTTTATCTTTACACTATTCTTGGAAACGTTTGTAGGTAAGCTCATAAAGTACTTTTAACTTGGTTCATCACTGAATTACGTGTAGTTGCAGAAATATTATCTTCTCCAAGTATGTTGCCTTTTTTGAGGATTTAGTTTCCTTGAGCTCAAAAAGTATGCGTCTTTTTCTGATATTATACAGGATGAGTCAGTTTTTTTGTAGCAGGATTGACAATTGATAGAAGACCTTTTTTTTTTTAGAAGAAAAGTTTCTATAAACATGGGTCGTAGAACGCTCCTTAGTCTTTTGCCGTAAATAGTTTAACATTAAAATATATCGTTTAAAATTTCTAGTTTAGTAGATAGAGGGGAACCTATGGGTACTTTTATTGAAAAAGAAACCATCTGGAATTTTTTATTTTTTTCCTTCAAATATATGAAAGGGCAATTTGGTTTAAAAAGACTCTTCTGTCACAGGCCGATAACACATATAGAAATATTTGTAACACGCCAGAAATTTAATACTATTTAAGTTAAATTTAATGTAAATCGTGAAAAACATAAAACAACTAACAATAACAATAATAGAAAATAAGCCCAATAATAATTTTAAGAATTCTCAAAATGTGAACCATTTTGTTCAACACGCAATTCGTATCGACGTACAATAGAATGAAATATAAAATTGAATTCCTTCATATCTTTGAGGAAAAAAATTTTTTTTTCAAAAAAATACTCATAGGTGCCCCTCTATCTATGTAAATGGAAATAATGAAATAGATTTTATTGTTCAACTATTTGTAATTAAGTACTTAGTCATTTGCCACACTATTATCTTATTTAAAACATATTTTTACATTAAAGAAAAATTAAAGGAGAACATGTATATCAACACCCTATATCTCACAAACGAGGCATTCTACGACCCATTTTTATAGGAACTTTTCGACTTAGAAAAAGGTCTTCTTTCAACTTCTATCGTGCTACAAAGAACTGACTGACCCTGTATATCGACTATTCATAGTTTTGGATATATAGTCCGAACCAGAGCCGTTCCTAAGCACTGTGCTTAGTGATTGTCTAAACACTCTAAGCACTTTTGTGCTCGGGAACGTTGTGCTTAAGAGCATTTTTTAAAATCGGTGCTTAGTGCTTAGGGCTAAGAGCACTGTGTGAAAGGGGTTAGTGCTTAGTAATCCCGAAAAGTGCTCGCGAGCACTCGAAAAGGCTCGTAAGCACTTTAGTGCTCGGGAGTATTTGAAAGGGACCGCAAGCACTCGAAAAGGCTAGTAAGCACTTTACTTCTCGCAAGCACTAAAGTGCTTGCAAAAAGCTTCCTAGCACTTTATGACAAAGAATCATTTCTGCATAAAATTTGTAAATTCACACCCAATTTAGAGAAAAAATTTTTAGACTAAAGAAAATGTATTTTATGACGAAGAAAAAATATGTAATTAATTACATCAAAATTTGATTTATATCACATCTCGTGCAATAATAATAATTCTTAAGAAAATGCTTTATAATAAATTGTTTTCATTTATTACTTTTTCAAAATAGTCTCAAATAAATTTTTCTAATGATGGTATCCTATTTCATTTTTTGCTTTAAAATAACTGGGATTATTAAATTCATTCATACATCATCATCAGTCATCATATTATGCTACATTTTACATTTTATAAGCACAATAAGCATACTAACCAAATTGGCATATTGGCATTTTCGTTAAAATAAAAAAATATATATAGTACATTCGGTAAATAATAGATACTCTTTTCCCACAATATCTTTCTAGGTTGTTTTCGTTGACCTTTTTTTTATAAATAAATAAGAAATAATAAATATAAACACATATATTCAATGAAATTCTAGTCGCAATCAGCAGATACTCCATTATTTAAATTTTTAAAAAGTGGTTAGTGCTTAGTGCTCCTGATTTTAAAGCAGTTTTTCAGAGTGCTTAGTAATCGTAAGCACTCTACTATTAATAGTGCTTAGTGCTCGAAAGAAAGCACTCTTTTGAGTGCTTAGTGCTTAGCGCTCGAGAGCACTTTTTAACAGTGCTCGCCCAGCTCTGGTCCGAACAATAATCTTACTTTTTTGTATGAAACCGTTCGCAGAATCGTTACTATTTTTATAAACTTCTTTGCATATAAATAAATTGGTTGAGTAGTTATGTCACAGGCAGATAAAGAGTTCTAATTGATGATAGTGTGTATTCGTCCATAAAAAAACCCTCATCAGGCGTTCCACAGGGTAGTATCCTGGGACCAATATTATTTCCTATTTTTATTTTTGATTTTCCCTCTATTCTGTCTCTATGCTGATGATTTCGAATTATATATGTCAATAAGTAACCTCGAAAATGATATAGAAAACATCAATATAGATTTACATAATACAGCAAAATATTCTGTAGATCATGATTTACGTATTAACCCGAATAAAACAGTGGTAGTACGCATAGAACCAGAAAAGCAAGTAAATAACATTATGAGGGATGATACGCTAAATATTAATGAAACAAATATAAACTAGGTACATTCTGCTAAAAATTTAGGTAGTATTTCAGATAATCATTTATTCTTGAGAAACATGTTGCTTATATTTTCAAAATTACATTTTTGAAATTAAAGTCACTATACAAATTTAAATATCAGCCAAGACAAGATGTAAAACTAAAATTAGTCAAAACACTGATTTATCTGCATATAGAATACTGTTGTGCAGTCTATTACAATTTTCTTACTCAATATAATCAATCTAAACTTCAATGCATACAAAATCCTTTTATGAGATTTGTTTGCTGTATACCATTCCGAGAGCATATGACACCTTATCTAGTGACACTAAAGAAACCAAATGTCAAAAATATATTTTATTATATGTATACTATATTCTTATACACATTAATAAAAAGTGAAACGCCTCGATATATTTGTGTAATTTTCTTATTAAGCAGTCTGATATCCACACAGTCAATATAAGGTCAAATACATTCACAATTCCTCTACATAAATATAAGGGGGAGATTTTCTTATTTGGCACCTATTTTGTTAAATATAGTTATAGTTCACTTAGATTTATCTATCAGTCAGTTTAAGAAAAACGTATAATGTTCTCTATCAAATACATATTAATTGTTTTAATTTTATTTTCATTTAGTAATGTAGGTAAGAAATATAATTTTGTTTTTAATTCTCACTGTAAATAAATGATTCTTCTTTTCTCATGTCCTGTTTCCTTTATTATTATTAATTATTACTGTGTTCGGATGTTACCATTCTGTTTAGATTCTCCTGAACAATAATATTTTAGAGTAGTTATGATTATTAGATATCTAATGTATAGTTTGTATAATATTTTGCAATATTTTGGTGTAAAAAGTTAATTTATATTGTTTAAATCTTCATATTACTTATGGCCGTATGCATAGTCGTTCTCCGGCGGCTCGCCAGCCGCCACTTAGCAATGAATGCGTCTTATGTATTTCATAAATAGGGCTCATTCATTACTGAGTGGCAGTTGGCAAGTCGCCGGAGAACGACTATGCATACGGCCGTATTTATTGTATTAATTTTACGTTTAATCTTTGATTCTTTGATACTCAAATTTTACCAGCGATTATTTATTATAAATAATATAAGCAATTATTTTTTTTATTTTTGTTTCCTAAGTTTCATCGGTTTAATCTAAAACTACGTATATAGATAATTATTTTATGAGGTTGAAGATAGCTTAGGCTAACCTCTTCTTTTTGTGTGTAAATTCTTTTTGTACACAATAAAGAATTGTTTATTTATTTATATACATAGCTCCACAAAAGTCAATCGGTGTCATATCTGGAGTTCTTGGTAGCCACCTTATTGTTCCATTTCTACCTATCCAATCTACGAAGTGTTCATTGACGTAGTTCAATCCAACAAGTTCAATAATAACAAAGCCTATTTGAGTTCAATTGCTCTGCGAACGATTTCGTATAAAAATAAGATTATTTATCATGCTATATGTCTAAAACTATGAGCAGTAGATATTACTGTTACAAATCACAAAAAGAGGAGAAGAAGGAAAAACGAAAAGTGATGTTTCTTTGTTAATTTCAAATCTATATTTTTTTCAAAGAGCTTGTTAAAATCTTTGAAAAAACCATATAACCATGTTTTTGAAATGCGTTCATTAATAACAAAGATAAAGGAGGGTGAATCTATGCAGGATTACTCTGTACCTAATATACCCTTCAAATTATTATTTTTTCAGCCGTTTACTTTAGATTTCACATGGCCCGGTCTATACACATGCTGCACATTGCATATAAAATCGTTGCGTCTGTATGTTCTAGCTTCTGGCAATTTATTGTTGCTAACGCAATTTGTTTATTTATGAATTGGATCTTTTGACGTAAACTAATACTGAAGTAGTATTTCCAAACACTAATATACTTATACTGCACGTTATACTCGCCACGCATTTCGCTTACCAATCTGAGGAGTTCTTTACATCAGACCGAGATCGTTTGAACTGAGTCAGACAGAAAATTTTTCGGGATGTTATTGTCAGTAATCTTTAAAAGCATTTGCTAGTGACTCTTATGAGAGACAAATATTCAGATGTCCCTTTTTCATTAAAAATAATACGAACATACAATTTGATAATCCATAGACTCTCCCCATATGTAGTTCTACGGCTGATCCGAGCTAAGCATGGCACTCTGAGATGAGATGCAAAGGGAGCCTGATAGCATGCAAATAAGCTGAAAGTGGAGCTTCTTGTGCCGTTCACACGGAGCTTTTAGTGGTCTTACCACCTGATAAGGCAGCCACTAACATGTCTCTATCGTCATGTCTAACATCGTAATTACACCGTCGGTGGCGGTGTATCTACCCTTACCTTCTTACTTACTACGTCTGCGAAATACACATATAAGGATGGAGGGTAATAGGTTAAGGAAAAGACTGTCTAATAGCTTGTAGTACACGTGATGTAATATGTAAAGTTGTTTTAAATATAATTTATAATTAGTGCTACTGTGCATGCTTTGGTTATATAGTTAGGCAGTTAATTAATGTTATTAGTATGGTATTAAATTTCTTCACACTTGTTCGTGTATTAATTAAATTAAAAATATAAGCAATATAACAATGTTACAAAGTTTAACATAGTAAAAATAGTGACAGTATTTGTTTGCTGATTTCTACCAACATTCGATATTAATAGTTGGGTTATGTACAACATAATGATGAAATTCACTATCTTAAATCTGAGAAGTAAAAATTTTTGCTTGGAGAACATGTTTTTTAATATTAAGAAAATACATGTGTTTCTTGATAACCCAATACAATTTCTTTGGATTCATTATATTGAATGGTATAGGTATATGTACTTTAAAATCAGACCTAACCAATTATTTTAAAATATATTAGGATTACCTATTTTATACCACTTCCGGTATGAATCGTAAGTAAAAAATGAAAATAATTAATGGATCCTAAATCAGTGGACCAATTTTAAATCCTCATCATTGGAATCTTATAAACCGCCAGAAATAGAGGAATTATCAAATTTGAAAGAATTTATATTATTTCAGTCTCTACAAAAGGATACCTTCAGATTTGATATACTTACCTTCTTTTTAAAATTCATATGGATGTTATTTTAATGCAATCATAAATTGAAGAAAGTTATTTAGGTATAAAGCATTATTAATTCTTCTTAGTATGAAGAATAAAATTATCCATTCCTTTTATATGTACAGGGTTATTCATTATAAATTACCCACCCCCTTATCATCGTTATTACTGCCTATAGAAAAAAAATTAAATAAAAGTTGTGTGGTTATAACTGAATATTGTTAAAATTTTATCAAAAATACAGTAGCGTGCAGGGGATACAAAAAAAATAAAAAAAATTTTAAATGGAATATCCTATATATTATTAAATTTTTGGAATGATCCTTTGCTCCTGGTTTCAAAAATTTACCATATGTTATCCCTACCGTGTACCGTTTTTGAGTTATTGAACGTCGAATATCTTAGTTGAACTAGTTACTGTAAATATGGAAAAGTAGACATTATTAAAGTGAGCTATGAATTTGACAACTATTATGTTTGATAAGTAACATTTCTTTAATGAAATAATCAAAATGGTTTACAATGAGGAAGAAAGAAACCAAATATTTATACAAAATAGATAACATAGATTTATTTAGGAAATTTAAATATAAATAAATGATAACTCATAAAAGATGTTCGATGTGTCTGTCCACCATTATTGTCAATGCATAATTGAAACATCGTCTTATATTTATAATAGCACCGGATATGGCTTCATTACTTACATTCAGATTGTTTATTTCAAGTCGAATCCTGTCTTTAATGACTTGAATACTATTATTATTAATATTATTGACCATGTCTTTTAGTAATCTCCAAAAAATGAATCCGTAGGGGTCAAATCCGAACTGTTAGGTGGCCATTTAATAAGTCCATTATTCCCTATCCATATTGGGAATACATTATTCAAATGATCTCGAATGAGTAGGACATTATGCGAAGTTGCCCCATCCTGTATCTAAATCATATCATCAAGTTCGGCTTCCGGAAAATTCTGCAAAAGAATATTTTCTGCTCCTGGGATAATTATTTCCAGATAGGTAACTCCAGTTAAAGTATAATCATATATAGGCCCAACAATTTTGTGTCTGAAAATTCCACACCAAACGATAACAGTTTTTCTTCCAGATATTTTTATTTGTTTCACTAATCTTTTTCTGTTGTGCTTGTTTTCCCACGACCTTCGATTTTTCCTATTAAAAACTCCTGCCGTAGAAAAGAATTCATCAGTCCATAATATTTTAGTAAAGAAATCAGGATCTTCATCCAACTTTTGAATCATATGTAGGCAAAAGTCCAGCCTTTTCCTTTTATGAGCCTCTGTTAAAACTTGTACGAGTAAAATTTTATATGGTCTGTAACTCTTATATTTTAACGTACGTTGGATTTTGGAATAACTTTTACCCAATTGATCGATTGTATTACTTATACTACATTCAGAAGTTTCTAAAAATAATACAATGTTTCAAAAAAGTCTATTTGCAAATAAATATGGATGGGCTTACCTTCGAAATGAAGCAGTATATTTAGCTGTTCTTCCTGGTTTGTTTGAACTACACGCGTTTTTCTACTAAAATTGGAGGTGTTATTCACCTTTCGATAAATACTTTTGAATGTATTTTCTGATTATGTTGGACGATTTGGCATACGACACCTTATATGCTCTTTTTACTGCACGTAAACGTGCAACAAAATAACATAAATCAATTTTTGTTATTTTGTATTATATCGAGTAAATATTTGGACGTTTTCTTCCACACTGTAAACCATGTTGATTAATTCATTAATGATATATCACTTGTCAAACATAATAGTTGTCATTTTTATAGCTCACTTTAATAATGTTAACTTTTCCATATTTACAGTAAATAGTTTAACTAATGATATTCGACGTTTAATAACTTAAAAATGGTATATGGTAGGGGTGATATATGGTATATTTTTGAAATCAGGAACAAAGGATCATTCCAATGATTTATTAATATACAGGGTATCCCATTTAAAAAATACATTATTTTTTGTAACCCCTGAAATCTGCAAGCTACTGTACTTTTGACAGCATTTTAACAAAATCAGTCAAAACCACACACATTTTATTTATAACTCTTTTTCTATAGGAAATAATAACGATGATAAGGGGTTGGTAATTTATAATGAATAACCCTGTACATTGAAATCTCAACATTAAAATTATATTAGCATATTCTAACTTAGATAGAAAAAATAATTAAATAATAAAAACAAAACGTTATTATTATTAAACCCTTGTTAATGCCTTATCACTAGAGAACGTATTTCATGAATATCAGGGGCGAAATCAGTTCGTGTGCAAAGATATCAATATTTTCATGTAAAAAAAATGATATAAAATACCAAATACACAATATCGTATCTTATACTTTTGACGGGTCATTTTTTGTAATGTCCAAAATTAGATGAATTTTGAACATTTTGCAACACTGTAACAATTATTTTGTGGCACTGGAATAAAAATATGTTATTAATAATAATTGTCCTAAATGATTTAGGGTTAGATTTCTGTAAAAATCTATTTGTAGTCTGAAAATAATCGTTCCACGTTGGAACAAAGTGTTTTTTTGCGTTATTTCACAATCATTTTATTTTCATACCAAGTATTTTATTCTCCGTACTGTTCTGAAAACTTACATACGTTGAATAATAATTTACATTTTCTTTAAATATTATTCCTTTCATTTTGCAATATAGAGGGTGTCCCACAATTAGGTACCGTCCTTCAAGGGGGTGATGGAACTGGAAAAAATAAGTTGAGTTTTGTATATTTGTTGGGGGATCTAAATATAAATATAATGTCAGAGATTGACTACGTTCAAGATTATTTAAATATTTTAAATACACATAGATTAATATCATATACAGGGTGTTCCTAAATATCATGTACATATGCAAGGGGGTAATTCTTTGGCTTTTCATGATTGAAAGTTTATATAAACATAGGTCCGCAAACGCTTCTTTACTGATCTACAGGGTGTTGAAATTTGAAGATTTTTTGTTTTTTTTTATAGCTCCTGCAGTTTTTGAGATATTTAGCTCAAATTTGGAATATAGGTTAGACTGTAGGGCTTACATCTTTGGGGCATGCCAAGTGGTTGTGAGAATCTACAGGGAGATTTTTTTTCAGGGGTCATGCCCATTTTTTTTCCCTGAACTCTTTTCGATGCGCCGCTGGTAGATTCTAAAATACAATATGAATTCTCTATTTTATTTAGAAACTTTTTGGTCTCTTGTAGTTTTTCCGTATATGCGACCGTTACCGAGAAAAAAAAACTATTTTCTGTAATTCGCTAGCTAAAATTGAAAATTTTTAAAATGGTCTAGTAGGCTGCAGTTTTATTTGAATAATCTGTCGTTGTTATTAATTTCGTCGCATTTAAAATCGTAACTTGTTTCTGCATATGTGTTCTAAAATACTTCTCTAATCTCGTAAAAATGCCAAAAAAATCTTCAAATTTCAACACCTTACAGATCAGTAAAGAAGCGTTTGCGGACCTATGTTTATATAAACTTTCAGTCATGAAATAAACCAAGGAAATACCTTCTTGCTTATGTACATGATATTTAGGAACACCCTGTATAAATAACTACAAGCGAATAGATAGTAACATGAAATCATGCATAGATCACTTTCTTGTAAAAACTAATATACACAAAGATGAAAAGATATAACACCAATTATTTTCAGCCAATTTATAACAGACCATTTTCCCATTAATATTTTATTCAACATTAAAAAGAATCAAGTTAGACAAAGAAAGGAGACAATAAATAAATACAAAAATTTTATCAATTATAGAAAACTAAAAAACAGCTTACAAAATGAAACATGGACTGATTTTTATGGGCAAAGTGATATAGATATTGCAACAGACATTTTTATAAGTAAAATAAAACATAACATCAGTAAAAAACACTAAGAAAGTTAAAATAAATAAAAAGCAAATAAAAATAAAAGAATGGATTAGTCCATGGATAGTAAAACCTACTTTGACCAAAAATGAAATGTACCAAGCTTTAAAAACAAATTCTAATGATAAATTATTAGAAACATAATACAAATACCGAAATAAATCGAATTCACCAAATACAACTATTACAAATTTATAATTAATAATAACAAAAAATAATTTCAAACATTTATGGAACTGTAAATGCAATATGTAATAAAGACGAACCTAAAACACAAATTAAGGAAATACAATTGGAAAATGGCTGTATATCAACAAATAAAATAAATATTCCTAATCAGTTTGTCAAATATTATAGTGAGTTAGAAGAAATTTATGCAAAGAAAATTTAAAAAAAACCTGATAATTACACGAAGAATATAGAAATATTATCAAATACCATTGTATTTATACCCCTACCAATGAGAGCGAGGTAAAAAAAGATATAGAACAGTTAAAACCTAAAAAAACACCAGGCTATGATAATATGTGTTCTGAAACAATAAAAAAAAATATCAACTGAAATAGCACCAACACTTACATACCTAATAAACAAATGCTTTGAAACGGGATATTTTCCAAAATCAATAAATTTGTGTTATTAAACCACTACATAAAGGAGGAAATTATACACAATTAATCAACTACAGGTCTATATCAGTGATCTTTGATATTACTAAAATATTTGAACGTATTTTAAAATCTAGAATACTAAGTTTTCTAAATAAATTTAAATTAATTTCAGAAGACAATACAGATTTAGAGAGGGGAGGTCCACGAAAGACGAAATAGTTTACCTAACAAGTATATATATATATATATATATATATATATATATATATATATATATATATATATATACATATATACATATATATATATAAATATATATATATATATATATATATATATATATATATATATATATATATATATATATATATATATATATATATATATACATATATATATATATATATAAATATAAATATATATATATATATATATATATATATATATATATATATATATATATATATATATATATATATATATATATATATATATATATATATATACATAAAGTTTTTAATCTTCTAAAAAGTTATTTGGAAAATCAGATACAGTATGTAAAAATTGATGACGTGATTAGTGAACCTAAAATATGTTAAATATGGTGTTCCACAAGGAAGTTTCTTTTATTTACACTATATGTTAACATATTAACAGCTTATTGATGATTAATACCTCGGATTCCAAAATAAGTGTTGCGGATGATGCTGCAATAATATATACACCAGACTCCTGGAATTGTCTAAAAAATAAAACGGAAAACGACTAAAAATATTAATAATTACTTTAGCTATAATTCACTCACCCTCAACTGTACCAAAACATGTTATTTACGTATTAAAAAAATATTGATTTAGACATCACAATACGAGAAAGCGAATCCGCAAAATATTTAGGAATTATCATAAAAAATATAATTAAAAAAATTAGAGGCTTAACAAAATTTAGATAAAGAATTCCTTGGATTAAGTCATCCAAAAATACTATATCAAGCACTCGTATAATCGCAAAATCATATGGCATTTTAGGTTGGGGTGGGGTCAATGATAATAACTTCAGAAATCTAGATGTACAAAAATGGGGTTTAAAAATAATATATAGAAAAATAAACTTTACCCAAGTGATGCTATATTTAAGGAAAATAAAATACTCGACATTCCACAACTTTTTTGTTTAGATATATTTATAAATGTACGTGCAAATAAAATTAATATTGAAAATATTATTCATTCATATGAAACAAGATATAAACTAAATAGCTGTCAAAAACCAAGAACCGAAAAAACTGTAGGGCAGAGAAATTTTATTTACCTTGCCCCAAGACTCTATGATAATGTATCAACTGAACTTAAGGATATATACATTCACAAAACATTGAATTAAAATAATGGTTACTCCAAACATCTAAACATGATATGATAAATCAGAAAATATATATATGAAACTTAGTTGTAATATATTTGTGTATGCTTTTTTCTCTAAATCACTAATAATCTACTTCTGTGATTCTGGTCTGTTTATTTATAGTTAATTTTTTTTATATAATCCTCCTTTACTGTAATCATTTATTAATTGTTTAATTTCTTATTGTATCATGGATGAAATAAATTTTTCTGTAAATAAACATTTTTTTTTTTTTTTCGGTTTCCCGATGCCGGTCAGTCCTCCCGTGGCCTCCGACGCCTCACGGGAGTCGTGCCGAAGATCATCTACAGCCACTCCCCACATCCCGCAGGGTTAGTGTCTGTAGATACCAGAATCGTGTGCCCTAAGCAGACGGAGAGAACCCAGAATGACCGCCTTCTGCATTTGACCTGCCAGCCACTCGGCTGGTTTTTGGCAGGCCGGTATGATCTTCAGTTCCGAGAGCAGCGTAGGCTTTATCCCTCCGAGTACACCGATTATAAGGACGACCATTTTGACCGAGTAGCCTGGGTACAGCACTTGGAGCTCGTACCGGAGATCGCGATATTTGGTCCGTTTCTCCTTGTTACATCTAACCACCTGGTAGCCAAATGTTACACCTGGTTACCACGTCGTCAAATATAACCGGGGAACCCCCGTGGTACCGTGATTTTAGTTTCGCCCTGTATTAGGATGACTCTTAATACAAGAGGAAACCAAATCAGGTATTTATGGAAAAGCCTTCACTTTACCTGTCAATAAGAACTATTCTTATTGACAAGGAAAGCGAAGAAATTTCCTGTGCCTGCGGCTAGCTGATTTTGTTGGGAGGCAAGGGCCGTGCGTTTCTTGTTTCCTTGAGACCTTGGTTCACTATTATTCACTTCAAATAATTCTATCAACGAGTAGTAGGCGAGGATGAATAAGTAATATAAAAAAGTATATGTTTATATTAAGGGCGCCATCTGCAGTTTTATCAGTGATTACTTTTTCATCCCCCCAACTCAGAATCTACAGAATTTCTGTCTAAGGTAGAGACAGAATAAAAAATTAATTAATAAAATTAAGTATTTATTAAATCAACAGCAACACAAAATGGTAATTTAGAATTACCGACAAATATAATATATACAAAAATTTATTAAAAGTGGGTGAAACTCGTTCACCGAACACAATCGAAAATAAAATAACTTGCCACACTCCAGCGAAGGCTGACCTGTGATGGAAAGGTGGCGTGAGTCTTGAAGTTAACGTTTTTTCGTCTGGTATGGACACCTAGTTTCTTAATACATAGTCTACCGATGAAATGAAACGTTTCTCAAAATTGTGGAGCGCATATCACGTTACAGTTACAGATGAATTCTGGTCATCCAAATAAAACATCCACGGAACTAATCCTCTGGATCCAAGAATCGTGACTTTTTAATTTGCCAATGTGCAACTGTTAATGTCCAAATGAAATTGGAAGTGTGAAATATAAATTCACAAAAGAAATTCCTGATGAATTTACTATTAACAATGAATATATTATAGCGATGAGTTATATTAGCTTTCGCAGATTAATATTAGCGATCAATAATATCAGATTTTTAAATAATATTAACGATTAATAATTTTTAACGATGGATAATATTAAACGATGAATAATATTATATAAGGATGGATAATATTAGATAAGCCGGCTTCAGACTATGTATTTAAGAAAGGAATAAATAGAAACATATTATTAGAACATGTGTCACATCTTCACAAAAAATTAGAAAAATTAATTATTAACTTTTCCTTAAAAATATACATCTTGAAGAGAATTTACAAGAAAAGTAAATCATTTAAAACTATTAGTATTACCTGATGGTTGTTCACAACACTAGTAAATTAAGATAACATTTCAAAAGTTGATTGATGTTATCGATTGTCTGCCAAGAGGTGTTGCCGGTGCAAAGTTGATTATTAAAATGGCTTATCTTCCTGTCTCTATCAAGGAGGTAAACTAGTTTGATATAAAAAATCAAACTTTATAAAATAAGATATGAAAGTAAGTAAAATAAATTCATAATATATCACAAATAATATTTAATGATTAAAATCCACTATAAGAATAGTCTAATGGTACTACATAACACATGTATTACACAATGAAATTTAAATTAATTATTCCCCAAAAGTAGATTTGTAACGCCATCTATGAGCGGTATAAGTTGTCTCCCCTAATGGTAGACAACTGGGAAGTTTATGAGACAGAAAACTTTAACAATAGTAGCTGAAGGTCAAACCAACCAAAGGCAGTCGCAACCCTTCTGAAAGGAAAACTATAAACAGCTGTTCTCACTTGTTACGATTTAATTAATATCGACGTAAATATTGAATATTTATCTAATAAGGTAATAAATGATTGCATATTTTATGTGACACATATTTCCAATAATATTTTCTTTCAGTGTGAAAGCGTTAACTTTGGGGACTGTTATTACAACAAGAGTACTTAAATAATAAACAATATTGGATAACGTAAATATGTACAAGATACTATTAACTTAGATGGTAAACATAATAATTCCTTAATAAATATGAGATCGACCAAAGGTTAAACAGAAATTCTTCACCTACTAAAAATACTCTATTATAAACAATTGGGAACCAGATAGATATTTGGAGGTTATTATTTATTTATTATTATATTCCGGACAGTGACGTTTTTGAACGGAACATCCTCCTCCTTCAAGGTGATGTTTTTCTCCGCAGGTGCCGAGAACTCGATAACATACATCACCTTGAGTTGATGGTCGAGGAGGACTATGTCAGGCTTGTTGGCTTGGATTAGTCTGACAGTCGGGAACGCGTAGTTCCAGTAAATCCGGCATTTCTCGTTCTCGACAACGGACTCAATATCTCCGGGGACGTAAGGCAGCACTGGTGTCTGGTCTACCCTGTACGAGTGTCTTAGATGGTAGTATAGCACTCGTAAAGCCGCGTTATGTCGGTGGATGTAGGCCGAAATCGCATATATGGGGCATGCAGAAAGTAAGTGCATGAACGATTCCGGCGCCTGATGGTAGGTCCTGCAGTTGATATCAGGAACCTCTACACGCCACACGCGGCTACGGTAGACCAAGGTGTTGATAACACCATCTTGGCAGGCCATAATGAATCCCTCGGTCTCCGACTTAAGCCCTGCTGACCTTAGAAAGGCGAAGGTCAGCCTGGTCGATAAACCCAGTGTTTCGATGTTCTTATAGAAGACACCATGCTGGGGTTTATCGACGTGCTGCCGAAACAGATTTTCCTGTTCGGCAGCTCTAATTCGGGCTTTCAGACGATTTGGCTGAAGTTCGGTGACTGACTCAACATCAGCACCTCGCCGGCCTCCTCGCCTGATGTCAAATGCGAGTCCGAGTTCATCTGCGGCTCTTTTTGCTGCCTTGAACAATCCTGCTCCCACTCCTACAGTTTCGTGATGTTTTACGAACCGCAAAAGGGGATCTGAGCTCCTGAGTATGTTACATGCCATACTCAGTACTACTCTGCCATGCGTACACTCCAGGCTCAAGAGTCCTCGCCCCCCCCCGTTGACGTGGGAGGTACACACGAGGAACGGACGATCTAGGATGAATACTTCTGTGAATATTCATCATCTTGCGGGTATCTCTGTCTAATTGACGCAGCTCATCTACCCTCCACTTTACTACTCCGAAGGAGTAGAGCAGAATCGGAACGGCAAGCATATTAGTTGCAGACACCTTGTTCTTCCCCGAAAGTTCGGAAGACCAAATCTTTCGGAGGCGGTGTCTGTACTTGCCGCGGAGAGAATCTTTTATTTGTGATACATCCTGGATGTGCCTTTGTTGCACACCCAGATATGTATAGGTCTCTCCGGCATCCAGATGTCTTAGGATGCTTCCGTCTGCGAGCTGCGCATCTTCAGAGAATTCCCCGCATCATCCTCTCTTGAGGTGGACGACTGCACATTTGTCCAACCCGACCTCCATACCAATTGCCCGCGTATATTCTTCGACCACCCTAAGAGCGTTTTGTAGTTCGCGCTCTCCGGAGGCATAAAGTTTAAGGTCATCCATATAAAATAGATGGGTGACCTTATGCCTCCGGTCGCTGGGTGGCCCGCATTGATATCCGCGGGTTTGGCGGAGCCCAACAGACAACGGCAGCAGTGAGATGCAGAAGAGGAGAGGACTCAGGAAGTCACCCTGGAAAACTTCTCTCCTAAATGCCACCTGTCCTGTCGTGACCCGCTGTGCACCTGATGTTATGGTGAAGCGGGTCTTCCAGAGCGGTAGCAGCTGTTCTATGCATCTCACTAGTGGTGCTGGTACCGCAAGACATTCGAGCAAGTACAACAACAGCTCATGCGATGTTGTATCAAATGCCTTGCGGTAATCAATCCAGGCCATCGATAGATTCCGCTTGTATTGCACAGAATCCTGTGTAATACAGCGATCTATCAGCAGGCTGTCCTTGCAACCTGCCATGCCCTTCTTGGCACCACGCTGTTCGTGTATCTGCTGGAAGACCGGATCAACAGACCTCAGCGTCCTAGCATACAAGATACGTGTAAATATCTTGTAGCAGGAGTTAAGGCAGGTGATCGGCCTATAATTCCTCGGGTCGGAAAGATCCCCCTTTTTTGGGGATAAGCACAGTACGTCCCTCGACGAACCAGTCCGGAATCTGCTGCCCCTCGTTAAACCATGAGTTGAAAACTCGCGCCAGACGGCGGTGAGTGGAAGGAAATTTCTTCCACCACCAGTTGTTAATGCCGTCTGGGCCCGGGGCAGCGAAGTTCTTGGTACCAACAAGTGCTTGTTGGACTTCCTCCGTACTGATTGCCGGGCACACTTCTTCTGGCTCTTCAAGATGTCTGTGACACAGAGCCTCGAAGTGTGCAATTGATGGGAGTGTCGCTATTGAATGGACGCGGCGTTTCGTAGATTCCCTTCCAGAAGTTTTCGACATCTTCTACAGTCGGCGGATTCTCGACAACACGCTGTGGCTCTTGAAAGAGGCGGGGAAGGGTTCGTACGGAACAAATTGTTTTGTTCCATACTCCTCACCCGCCTCTTCAATGTTTTCTTTATCGCCATGAGCGCTCGGATCCTATCTAGACAGTGTTGCTTGATGGTAAGCATCACTGTCAGATTTAGAGTATGGTGTTGACGTCTTAATCCGGCAGCTATGCGCCGGATCCTGGGAGTAAAAACTCTACCAGTCGTCTTATATTCCACCACACTCTGGATCCGAGAAGCGTGTTGTCTGGCCGACTGTATCTTGCCTTCGATTTTCTGTACACGCCGCTTGGCTTTTTTCGACCCCGTGATTGGTTGACCTCTCACGGGGGACGAGTTGCTTCGCAGCGTTGTACACGGCACAGTTGATTTGCCAGATGTCTACATCTTCCGGAATTTTCTCATCGATGACCGCGTCCATTCTAGCCAGGTCTTGTGGCTTTAGGTTAGCCCTGGTGTTAAGGCTAACCCTCGTCCTTAAGTTTACACCGGTGAACTCTAAAAGATGTTCCCCATCAGCTGGTAATTGCCGCAGTGGTACTGCGGCTGGCAGTTCTTCCAGCTGACGGGGTGCCCTTACGTAACCTGTCCTGAGCAGAAAGGATACTTGATCTCTCAGATGTTGTTGAGAGAAGGCGCGATGCTCTGGATGCATTTCGCACCAAAGTGCATGCATTCGCGCCATGTATCCCCTTCGCTCAGGTTCGCTACTCTCGCGGCAGGTCAGCAAGTCATCCCGTAGTTCCCTCGTCCACTTAAAGCGTCCGTGTTCAATGCCTAGGTTGTCAACGTTGAGACCATCCGGTAAGGCCCCACCCACCTGTCTCTGACCCCCATCCGCTTGGGGTCGATTGTGAGGGGCCCTTCTCAGGTTATAAGGAACCCATAGCATAAAGAGTACCAGGGTGGTTAGCCCTGATACCCCCGGCCGGCATTAGTCAGGCAGAGTTGCCTCTGCCTGTCCAGGGTGCATCAGCGTGGAGGTTGCCGGTCCTTTGCACCCAAACATTATTTTTTTTTTTTTTTTTTTTTTTTTTTTTCGGTTTCCCGATGCCGGTCAGTCCTCCCGTGGCCTCCGACGCCTCACGGGAGTCGCGCCGGCGCATCAACTACAGCCACTCCCCACATCCCGCAGGGTTAGTGACTGTAGATACCAGAATCATGTGCCCTAAGCAGACGGAGAGAACCCAGAATGACCGCCTTCTGCATTTGGCCTGCCAGCCACTCGGCTGATTTTTGGCAGGCCGGTATGATCTTCAGTTCAGAGAGCAGCGTAGGCTTTATCCCTCCGAGTACACCGATAATAAGGACGACCATTTTGACCGAGTAGCCTGGGTACAGCACTTGGAGCTCGTACCGGAGATCGCGATATTTGGTCCGTTTCTCCTCCTCCTTCAAGGTGATGTTTTCTCCGCAGGTGCCGAGAACTCGATGACATACATCACCTTGAGTTGATGGTCGAGGAGGACTATGTCAGGCTTGTTGGCTTGGATTAGCCTGACAGTCGGGAACGAGTAGTTCCAGTAAATCCGGCATTTCTCGTTCTCGACAACGGACTCAATATCTCCGGGGACGTAAGGCAGCACTGGTGTCTGGTCTACCCCGTACGAGTGCCTTAGATGGTAGTATAGCACTCGTAAAGCCGCGTTATGTCGGTGGATGTAGGCCGAAATCGCATATATAGGGCATGCAGATAGTAAGTGCATGAGCGATTCCGGCGCCTGATGGCAGGTCCTGCAGTTGATATCAGGAACCTCTACACGCCACACGTGGCTACGGTAGACCAAGGTGTTGATAACACCATCTTGACAGGCCATAATGAATCCCTCGGTCTCCGACTTAAGCCCTGCTGACCTTAGAAAGGCGAAGGTCAGCCTGGTCGATAAACCCAGTGTTTCTATGTTCTTATAGAAGACACCATGCTGGGGTTTATCGACGTGCTGCCGAAACAGTTTTTCCTGTTCGGCAGCTCTGATTCGGGCTTTCAGACGGTTTGGCTGAAGTTCGGTGACTGACTCAACATCAGCACCTCGCCGGCCTCCTCGCCTGATGTCAAATGCGAGACCGAGTTCATCTGCGGCTCTTTTTGCTGCCTTGAATAATCCTGCTCCCACTCCTACAGTTTCGTGATGTTTTACGAACCGCAAGAGGGGATCTGAGCTCCTGAGTATGTTACATGCCATACTCAGTACTACTCTGCCATGCGTACACTCCAAGCTCAAGAGTCCTCGGCCCCCCCGTTGACGTGGGAGGTACACACGAGGAACGGACGATCTAGGATGAATACTTCTGTGAATATTCATCATCTTGCGGGTATCCCTATCTAATTGGCGCAGCTCATCTACCCTCCACTTTACTACTCCGAAGGAGTAGAGCAGAATCGGAACGGCAAGCATATTAGTTGCAGACACCTTGTTCTTCCCCGAAAGTTCGGAAGACCAAATCTTTCGGAGGCGGTGTCTGTACTTGCCGCGGAGAGAATCTTTTATTTGTGATACATCCTGGATGTGCCTTTGTTGCACACCCAGATATGTATAGGTCTCTCCGGCATCCAGATGTCTTAGGATGCTTCCGTCTGCGAGCTGCGCATCTTCAGGGAATTCCCCGCATCGTCCTCTCTTGAGGTGGACGACTGCACATTTGTCCAACCCGAACTCCATACCAATTGCCCGCGTATATTCTTCGACCACCCTAAGAGCGTTTTGTAGTTCGCGCTCTCCAGAGGCATAAAGTTTAAGGTCATCCATATAAAATAGATGGGTGACCTTATGCCTCCGGTCGCCGGGTGGCCCACATTGATATCCGCGGGTTTGGCGGAGCCCAACAGACAACGGCAGCAGTGAGATGCAGAAGAGGAGAGGACTCAGGGAGTCACCCTGGAAAACTCCTCTCCTAAATGCCACCTGCCCTGTCGTGACCCGCTGTGCACCTGATGTTATGGTGAAGCGGGTCTTCCAGAGCGGTAGCAGCTGTTCTATGCATCTCACTAGTGGTGCTGGTACCGCAAGACATTCGAGCAAGTACAACAACAGCTCATGCGATGTTGTATCAAATGCCTTGCGGTAATCAATCCAGGCCATCGATAGATTCCGCTTGTATTGCACAGAATCCTGTGTAATACAGCGGTCTATCAGCAGGCTGTCCTTGCAACCTGCCATGCCCTTCTTGGCACCACGCTGTTCGTGTATCTGCTGGAAGACCGGATCAACAGACCTCAGCGTCCTAGCATACAAGATACGTGTAAATATCTTGTAGCAGGAGTTAAGGCAGGTGATCGGCCTATAATTCCTCGGGTCGGAAAGATCCCCCTTTTTGGGGATAAGCACAGTACGTCCCTCGACGAACCAGTCCGGAATCTGCTGCCCCTCGTTCAACCATGAGTTGAAAACTCGCGCCAGACGGCGGTGAGTGGAAGGAAATTTCTTCCACCACCAGTTGTTAATGCCGTCTGGGCCCGGGGCAGCGAAGTTCTTGGTACCAACAAGTGCTTGTTGGACTTCCTCCGTACTGATTGCCGGGCACACTTCTTCTGGCTCTTCAAGATGTCTGTGACACAGAGCCTCGAAGTGTGCAATTGATGGAGTGTCGCTATTGAATGGACGCGGCGTTTCGTAGATTCCCTTCCAGAAGGTTTCGACATCTTCTACAGTCGGCGGATTCTCGACAACACGCTGTGGCTCTTGAAAGAGTCGGGAAGGGTTCGTACGGAACAAATTGTTTTGTTCCATACTCCTCACCCGCCTCTTCAATGTTTTCTTTATCGCCATGAGCGCTCGGATCCTATCTAGACAGTGCTGCTTGATGGTAAGCATCACTGTCAGATTTAGAGTATGGTGTTGACGTCTTAATCCGGCAGCTATGCGCCGGATCCTGGGAGTAAAAACTCTACCAGTCGTCTTATATTCCACCACACTCTGGATCCGAGAAGCGTGTTGTCTGGCCGACTGTATCTTGCCTTCGATTTTTTGTACACGCCGCTTGGCTTTCTCGATCCCGTGATTGGTTGACCTCTCACGGGGGACGAGTTGCTTCGCGGCGTTGTACACGGCACAGTTGATTTGCCAGATGTCTACATCTTCCGGAATTTCCTCATCGATGACCGCGTCCATTCTAGCCAGGTCTTGTGGCTTTAGGTTAGCCCTGATGTTAAGGCTAACCCTCGTCCTTAAGTCTACACCGGTGAACTCTAAAAGATGTTCCCCATCAGCTGGTAATTGCCACGGTGGTACTGCGGCTGGCAGTTCTTCCAGCTGACGGGGTGCCCTTACGTAACCTGTCCTGAGCAGAAAGGATACTTGATCTCTCAGATGTTGTTGAGAGAAGGCGCGATGCTCTGGATGCATTTCGCACCAAAGTGCATGCATTCGCGCCATGTATCCCCTTTGCTCAGGTTCGCTACTCTCGCGGCAGGTCAGCAAGTCATCCCGTAGTTCCCTCGTCCACTTAAAGCGTCCGTGTTCAATGCCTAGGTTGTCAACGTTGAGACCATCCGGTAAGGCCCCTCCCACCTGTCTCTGACCCCCATCCGCTTGGGGTCGATTGTGAGGGGCCCTTCTCAGGTTATAAGGAACCCATAGCATAAAGAGTACCAGGGTGGTTAGCCCTGATACCCCCGGCCGGCATTAGTCAGGCAGAGTTGCCTCTGCCTGTCCAGGGTGCACCAACGTGGAGGTTGCCGGTCCTTTGCACCCCGCACCCAAACATTATTATTATTATTGTTATTATTATTATTAGTGTTATTATTGTTATATAAACATTTACCTTAAATCAGTTCATAACGGAGCAACAACCCCCTAAATAAGTACAATATAGTTATTTGCCAATAAATTTGAAATATCTAAAGTCGTAAAAATTAAGGTCTAGAGGTAATTTATTCTTGTTTTTGTTAAAGATTGTTGCTAACGATTTGTTATTATAAAAAGTCACCTTAGCATAATCTGATTCTAGAATATTCCATATAGCATGAGATAGCCCTTCAATAAATGATATTTTGTTTTCATTGAAGGGCTATCTCTTGCTATACGAAATATTCTAGAATCAAATAATGCCAAGGTGACATTTTATAATAACAAATCGTTAGACTTTAGGTGTAATATAATATATCAAATATCGTGTGTGTAATAAAGTATATATAGGGCAAACAAAACAATGGTTAAAATCCAGAGTGAAGATTCACATGTGCGATGTAAAAAACCATAAACAGACAACAGCATTGTCTAATCATATAGTAGACGCCAATTGTAAATTTTTATTTGATGACGTTAAAATATTAGACATAAAAGAACATTTAGGAAAACGTTTATTATTAGAAATGATGTATATTAAATGTAATAAAAATGCGGTTAATTTAAGACCTGATGTGGATGGTTTAAGTAATTTTTAAACATTGTTACTAAATAATTTTTAGGATGGGTGAACTTGTGGAGACGTTGTCAATTGATATGATAGATATGGGTACTGGAATTGGTAATTATTTGTAATATGGAGACTTTAATAGATATTAAAGAAATTATAAGATAAGTTTGGTAGACAATAGTTTTAGGTACCTATATGAAGCAAATTATATGTGAGGTTAAGGTATTCTTCTTCCTCTAAACAGGCTGAAGAACACAATGTTAACCTAGGATCTGTTTTAAATGATCTCTTGTTGTTCAATTTATTAGGTACTTTGGCAGTAGAAGAAGACTATGTAAAATTTAACCTCAATATAGATTGCTGGATGATCGCAATTATGTTTTAAAATATTTGTACATTTTATAAAAAAAACCCATTTTATTATATACATTGTTGAATTGTTTTTTAAAAATGTTATATGAATTATCTGATATTGACGAAACCGTGTTATGGTGTAAAAATATCTAGCTATATTGGTAAGTGTATTTTTAACGCTGTCTCAAATCACTAAATAACTTGTATTACATTCATTGTAGATTCTGATGAAGGCATATATTAAATGCAGAAGCTGGTCAATATAGATAAATAGTAGTTGTTATTTTATGCCCAAATTACTCAAATTATTCCAAATTTTTTGTTGTAAATTATAGTGTGGACAAGAAAAAATTGAGTTTAAAGTAAGTAACGTTATCTGTGCAAAATATAAAATATGAATTTGTTATTCACACTAATCTTAATTATTGTTAATTTAAAGGGGTTACTCGAGCATGTTATGTATGCAAATAATATTTTTGCATTTTCTGAGGTGTTACAAATAAATTCACAAATTGTTTTTAGTAAAAATATTAAGGATAATGCAAAACGAAATTTGTATTAAATTTAATTATTCCCAAGGACATCGATATTTTGTATTTATATGAAAAGAATAATATTTTCTCCACAATTTTCTTATTTTAGTCTATTTTACTTCCACACTACGTCATATGAGTAGAAATGCTGTATCGGTAATTTTTATAAAATGTCGAGAAAAAGTGCTTTAAGAAAAAAATACGAATATTTTACAGTCTTAAATTTATTAACAGAAATTTTAAAACTGATGAACAACACAAAATTAATAATTTGGAGGTATCAAGAAATTTGTTTTCTAATACCTAGCTATTTTATTTTGTAACCTAAAAAATGTCTAGTATTCATCATTCAATTATTAATATTAAAATATTTCGCATATTATGTATCTTGTTCTATTTATCTAGAGAATTTATAGGTTTTTTATTTTAAAAATAAAAAATAAAATACATACATTTGGCTGCACAAACAGCAGAGTAGTAGGTACTAGGGCACTTGAGCCAGACAGTGACGTCACCAACATGGCGCCAGTCGTTAAGTAGGGAATTTGCATTACCGGCAGGAAATTCAAATTGGCGGGAAGTTCAAATTGTACAACGGTTGGACCAGACAGTGACTAGGGATCTACACCACCGACAGGAAATTCAAATTGACGGGAAATTTAAATCTCAGGAAATTCGCAGCAATGTAAAAGCAAATTGAGCGGAAAATTCAAAAAGCCCTACATCTACACTTCCCTACTAATACTTAACTCCTGTCACATAGTCAAATGATATTATTTATTTTATTACTATTATTTATTAAATACTATAGGAAATTCAAATTGGGGTGGAAAATCCTGTTACCATAGAAAGGAAGCAGATAAACATATGAAACAATTAATTAATTAGCGATAGGTGTGTTAGGTTAGTTAGGTAAGTTAGGTAATACATAATCGAGAAATTGTTGAAAATTCTTTATTGAACGAAGAATGAATCAAGTATACATAAATACAATCAATAGAGAGATTGTCAATTTTTTAAATACACATTGTAGAACCTAAATGTGACTATATATATTTTTATAACTATGTTTGCTTTTGTATAAATAGTAATCAGTATGTTTTCTGTAAACCGGAAAACTTTTTTTTGTGTACCTTTCTACATATGTATTTACTTAGTACCAAATGTGTATATAAGTCCTCATAACTAACCTGTAAAAAATTAATTGTAATTTTTGTTATTAAAATTGTTCTTGTTCTTAACAAGTAGCATCCAAGTCTGTAACCTCTCCAGCAACAGTATATATCAATAAAACTTAAACCATCCTCCAAATGAAATGTGCACAGATTCCATTAATGAATTACCACCGTTTAGTTTATCGGACTGTGTATACTCCAGGGTGCTTTCCCAATTTAACCCCACATTATTTGATACACGACAACAGATTGGAAAAGTGAGTGTGACAAATCGAACGTGAACTAAGTCAAGTTAAATCGCAGAAATTAAAGTGTATACGCCATATGGTCCAACAGCAGGACGTGGTACGGTGTATTTGGAAAAATGGGGTTGTTGACGGCCAATTCTACCACATATGTGACCTATGCCTGCAGATTGGTGTTATTGTGGCAAACCAATAATTAGAATTAATTTGGAAACAATAACGCATAAAGTAGGGTAACCTGAAGTAACATATATTATATTAAAAAATATACAGTGTGTTCCAGCCCAACGAACTTGATCGTTTATAAGTTATGTTTTAATTAGATTTTAAGAGATTTAATTATTGTATTATTTAATACAATTTCTTCTAGTGTTCTACAGTAATTCATGTTTTAAAGTGTTGATTTATTTCATCTATTATTTGTATATTAGCATTAGCAGGTCAAAAAAAAACACCACAGAAATTAGGTAACCCATGAATCCAAAGCCCAGGTTTTTAAAAAGAGATTTAGAAAAACGTAGACATACAAGCATTTCCACCAACATTGCCAATGTCGTTGACGGAATATGAATCCGCAGCTACGATAGTTAGATTTATAATCACGCTTGCCATCTCACGCGCTAGCCAAGCACACCATCGAGCCGGAATATAAATATACATATAAAAACCTAGACAATTTCTTATACTAAGTGTAAAATATATGCCAGTTTTTTTGTTATATATCCGAACAATATTTATAAATGGTAAATAATAAAATAAGATTTAAAAATATTTTAAGTGTTTCTTCGCTATTTAATAATCTCTGTCATCTGCCAGCTAAAGTGAATACTTAGTCTAAAATAACAAAAGACGTATTAACACTTAATAATGCAAGAAAGTTTATCGTAAAACTTCCATTTAGACCCGTTGTAAAGGCCATAAAAACAGAAATTTTCTTAGTAAATCCAATATTGGTGTTTTACGAGGTGTCGACTTTAATGAAACTCATTCAGCAAGCTTAAGAATAACGAGGCCAGAACCGTAGACCGCAATTAAAAACATCTCCGACTTAATTAAGACGCCATTATTAAAATCCATCCACAATGCAATATGGCATAAGAACTTTAGTCTCGCACTGGGGGCACAGCGGCGCTTTGATCAAAATTTTCTCCGCAATTAATGTAATTTTAACATAAATTAGAAAAAATAACAAATAACTTACATTATTATAAAGAATTATATACAATTTATGTAATGATTAAGCGTCGTACTGATAGTGAAAAAAATGCTTGAATCTAAATAATATTATTTATTTGTAAAATTTCAAATTATTTTTTCTAACATTGGGCATTAAATCACCCTCCTACAAATAATTATTGTCTTTTATTAGAAAGATCATTTCGGAAATAGGATACACGAGATTTATGTGCAACAAATAAAACCCGATGATTTTGGAACTATGGAAAAAAAATCCACTCCCACTATAGTAAGTATGCCATTATCACACTGTTTTTAGGAACGTAAATTAATTAATTTTATCCAAAAAGTATTAAAAACTTAATTATGAAATATTTTCATGAGTGAATATGTATTATCCGGCGCCTCGCCAAGGAATTGAAATTATTCTCGTTTACAAAAATTGTTGTTTTTAACATGGAGTATTCGCATCACAAGCTTGGTGGAGATTTCAATGTTATAGATTCCTTGAAAGAATATAACAAAAGTGTAGTCTCTGATACGGTGGTATTGTTCTTGGTTTGACACCAATTTCTAAATAATCTATATGATAATTATTCATTTGTGGTAACAAAGATAAACAGGCAATACTTGGACTTTCCTTCACTTCCAAAATATTCATTTTCAACCGTAACTATATTATTTTATTTTTATAACATTTTGATTCGGCCAATTACTAGCATCGTTTATAAACAAACAATTGACATATCTTAACTACAAAAGTTAACTAGGTCACTTATGATATATAAGGCCTGTTCCAACAAGCAGTTCGGAATGGTTTCGTATTTGATTTCCAAATGTTATTGGTCAATTTACAATACATTGAACCACATGGACCAATCAAATCAGAATATCAAATTTGGAACAATCCACGATTGCTTGTTGGAACAAACCTATTGATTATTAATAGGTAATTTAATCATACGTCAAAAAACAAATTAATCAAAAAAATAAATATTACAACTTGGTGGAATAGGTCAATCAAAAACAGAAAAACGAGTTTTTAATTTAGTCGACGTTTCGCTAACTTTTATTAGCATCCTCAGGACTAGTACAAAACACAGGTGTAATTAAATACAACATACGAGTAGAACATATAAACAGTCTTTACTTTCTTAACTATACACAGCAATTGATCAATTGATCAATTCGATACCCAGCAATTTATCAATTGATCAATTGCTCTGTATCGTTAAGAATGTAAAGACTGTTTATGTGCTGGTGAGATCCATCAGACAGCTGCTGCCGATCTGAAAAATCCGCTTTACCATAACCATAACAACAGGTGCACAGTGGCTCACAACATAGCAGGTGGCATTTAGGAGATGAGTTTTCCAGGGTGATTTTCTGAGCCCTACTACTGCCATTATCTGTAGAGCTTCGGCTACCACGTAGATACAAGTGAATTACATCTAGCGATTGGAGACTTAAGATCACCAATCTGTTTTATTTGGTGCCACGTACTACTTCTCTACTAATTAAGAAAAAAAGTCACGTTGCATGAAACCAGCTGTCGTGCTGACAGTCGGGTATCTTCCGGCCAGGCAACAGATAAGACGGGCGGAGTTACTTATTATTAATTTCAAATATTCTTAATTTTATATATCTGTTATAGTCGTAGATATATCTGGGCGCCAGGTAAATTTAACTTATTGTTCAATACCCCCCCCCCTCCAAAACAGACAGGTAACTATCAAACTTACCAAACCAGTTACCAAAGGAAACTACAAGCTAGTTATGACAAATTTACTTACAAAATAAGTATCAGGATTAAATACGTTAAATATATACATATATACACATTGGTCCATACTGTTCGCCAGTGTAGAGCGTAAAAGAAAATAAAAAGAATTAACAAACTAAAATAAATAAAGCTCGTAGTACCAATAATATGTTAAGTAGAAAATATATACGGCGTAGATTAAGCTTAAACTTTCCCTGTATGTAAATGATCAAAATTATATTGTGACCAAAATATACCAAACCCAGTGCTACAAAAATGGAACTAATTTACGAAAAATTCAGAATTAACTTCAACTGTAATATGGTAAAATTTGTGAATTAAAACAATTCTAAAGGAATGTAATTAATAATTTTAGGTTTTTATTAGAACTACTACATGGCTATTTAATATGTGTGATATAAAATAAAAGTAAAGAAAACAACTTTCCTAGGGATTCTATCGCACACCATTGTCAAGATTGGAACTTAATTATTAACTTGGAAACTATCAACTTAATAACCCCTTTCAAATGTACTTTTAACATATAAAAAAAGAAACATATACAATTTAGGTCAGTCTCGCCTAATCAACAAATTTTGTTCTAGATTCAGGTTATAGAAGACCTGTTCCACTAAACAAAACCAACTATACACGTTATTTTAGATCAGTTAAAAGCCGTATTTTCCCAATTAATATGTTTGGGAAATTAAAACGTTACAATGGATGACCTTAAATTTTATGCCTCCAAAGAGCGCGAAGGTGATGTATGTCATAGAGTTCTCGACCTCTGCCGAGAAAAACATCATCTTGACAGAGGAGGAAAAGCGGACCAAATATCGCGATCTCTGGTATGAGCTCCAAGTGCTGTACCTAGGGGTAGTCAGTTCAGATGGTCGTCCTAATAATCGGTGTATTTTGAGGAATAAAGCCTACGTTGCTCTCGAAACTGAAGACCATATGGAACTGCCAAAAATCGGCCGAGCGGTTGGTTGGCTATATGCAGAAGGCATATGCTAAGTTCTTTCCATCCGCTCTTTCCATTAACTCTACAGGATATGGGGAGTGGTTGTGGGTAATTTGTTGGCGCGACTCCCATATGAATCAAAGCCATGGAAGGAATTCCAGCGGTAGGAAACCGAAAAAAAAAACAAATTATTTATATTCAAATTCATGTCTGTTTATTCAGATAATAATACTAACAACAAATAAGGAAATATATCATACTTTCAAATTATAACAGGTGATTTTATCACAATTTTAGCTGCCGATTTTAAAAATGTAACTCAAAATATCTTAGCACCTCTAAAACTTGTTACCTGTATTTTTATCTCTGTATTTGAAATTATTGAAAGAGTACAATGAAATAGGTAATACAAAACTGATAATTGAAGGCCATTCATTTATTTTTTACTGTAATAAAATAATTGGAATTATTAGACACAAGAAACAATATGTATTAGTATAGTGAGCACTGTTTCAAGTCGAAGAAGAGTTAAAAAGAAAGCAAATAATGTTGTGTATGGATTATGCCAGTTCCTGTAGTGAAAACCGTCCTTGTCGCTAATTGAATGCCTTGAAGTTTGCTCTCGAAAATTTGTTCCTTCATCACTGTGAGTTTGAGGTCCAACGAAAATACATTTTTTTTAAATTCCGCATCAATGAGACTAGGAAATATTTCTTTCAAATACGAAAAACCACTACCATTTTATTTAAGACTGGATTCGGAGGTAAAAAAGTTTTAAGTGGGAGTATGATTAAAAAAATCTTTTAATATAATAGGACCAGCTTTACTACAATGCATCGTTGCAATCCGGTATAGTTCCAGAAAAAATAAAAATAAATACAGTTATTCCTATAGAAAAAATTAAAAACAGTAATGATTCTTTTAATTTTAGACCTATCAATACACTTCCACCAATAGAAAACATTTTAGAACTAGTAGTATATGAACAACTACTTAGTTATTTTAATAGCAATAATTTATTTATACTAAACCAATCAGGATTTAGAAAAGAACATTCTTGCGAAACGGCTTTACAATTAACCATTTCAGAGTGGATACGGAATGTCGATGATAATAAATATATTGTAGCAATATTTCTTGATTTTAAGAGAGCGTTTGAGACTATTGACAGACATCTGTTATTAGAAAAACTAAAATATTTTGGTATTAATGGAATTGTACTTCGCTGGTTTGAAAATTATTTAACAAACCGCTTTCAAATTACAAAAATTAATAATATTTCTGCGCCTCCTTTAGAAAATAAATTTGGAGTACCCCAAGGCAGTGTACTAGGTCTAATTATTTTTATCATTTATTTAAATGATTTTGTTAAATGTACGTTATGTGATTTTGTAAACTTATTTGCTGACGATACACTGATAGCCGTTGTAGATGCAAATTTAGATGCGGCCGTGGAAAAAAATGAACCATGAACTTATTAAGATTGAAGAATACCTAAACACTAACAAACTAAAATTAAATATTGATAAAACTAAAGCTATGATTATAACAACAACTTATAAATATAATAATATTAATTTAAATAATGTCAACCTCAAATTTCAACAAGTAAATATAGAAATTGTCAGAACAGTTAAATATTTGGGATTTTTTCTTGATAATCATTTGAACTTCAAAGAACATTTCAAATACATAGAAAATAAAATATCAAAAAAACTCTCTTTTTTTTTCAAGAGCATCGAAAAACTTGTCTTTAATGACAAACATTACAGTTTATAAATCTATTATTCAACCTCATTTTGATTATTGTTTTAGTATCTTATACTTATTTGATAATAATTCAATACAACAACTACAAAAACTACAAAACAGAGGAATGCGGATTATTCTGAGATGTAACAAGTATACTCCAATAAACTTAATGTTAGAAACACTACAATGGATGCCAGTGAATACTCGTTTAAAATATTTTACAATGATCTTTATATACAAAATTATAAATAATCAGTTCCCACCTTATTTTCACCAGTTTATTACATATACCAGTGAAGTGCATGATTATGAAACCAGAGGTAGAAGTTTATTATTCTTAAAAAAAGTAAAGTCAAGTAAAGCACAAAAAACTTTATTTTATAAAGATGTAAATGAATATAACTTGTTACCTAATAGTATAAAGAATTCTGTATCGGTCAATGTCTTCAAACGAAAACTAATTGATCATTTAAAATACTGCTGAAGTCTTTTCGATGAACCTAACTCAAATGTCATCAATATATTGTTGTAATTATCTGAATATTTGATTTTTAAGTACGAATCTCAGTTATTTATTGTTTATAGCCATATTCAATATTTGAATTGTACAACCTACCAAATTTAATTGTTTAAAGAGAATGTATATATTTTTGCTATTTAAAGTCAGTATTCTTTTATGTTTATGTTTATTCTTATGTTTATCTAAGTCTCACTTTTAATTTTAATGTTGTTAAAATTTTGAAAAACACAATTAAGTGTTTTTTAGTTTCTATTATTACACGCTGTATTTGTATTTTTATTTTATATTAGGCTTGCCTATTTAATAAATTACTTACTTACTTACTTACTTAGTTAGTTATCATTAAAATGTAAAATCATCTCTCAAAAAAACACGAAAGAAACACCTAATTTAAAATTATTTAAAGTTCAATGAATCGTTATTATAAAATTCTTTTTATTTTCGGGAACAATTTTTAACCTCTGACACTGCTGTGTTCAAGATATTTCCAACATATTTTGTTGTGTTCTCTTTCTGTTAAAATATGTATTAGGTTTATATATTATTTTGCTTTCTGCGCTGACTAGGACATCGTCAATTATTTTGAATTGAATTTTTTAATACGTGTATACATACTTTTTGAAATTTATATTCTGACGTTTTTCTATACATGTAATAGTGATTGTCTATTGCAAAATAATATTTTATGAATATTATGTCGCTTATAAATAGTTTGCAATGTAGACCCGGCTTAAGATGAGCCAATTGAAATATACAACAGTATTTTAAAACATAATACAGCTTATCGGTGTTTTTTACTAATATGCCACTTATTAATTAATCAATGCAATTCGTTGACATCGAATACCTAACATTTTTATGTATAGGTCATGATTATATGTGTACTTTTTCAAACACTTGTTTGAAAATTCATGTTTGTTAATAAAATTTAGATTGCTTATTTGTAGGCTACTGAAAACGCTCTCGCTCTTAAAACAACTCAGTTATTTAGAGAGGGAGGAAGAGAGAGAGAAAGGGAGCTGAGGTAGATTAAACCAGGAGACAAAGAAAAATACAGGAGTATCTGAAATCTGGACGGATATTACATTTTATAATGAATACACCAGATGCTGCTCTCTCGATGAGCTGAGCTACCAAAAAGGACGGGGAGTTCTGGAAATGCAGTGACGAATATCAAAAGCTGTAAATACTGTTTAAAATTAAAATTAAATTGAAATAGTTTCTCGGTTATCCCTACTCTTTAAATAGGTAAAAAAATATATATCATTATTTAGAAAATTACAAGTTATACTTTTGTTTCTTCAGTGAGCAACGTAATTAAAATTCAGTTCAAATTTAAGATATTTATTATCAATTTAAGCATGAAAATTATTTATGATATTTAATTAAGAATAAGTAAATTGCGCCTAATCTCTAAAAGGAATTGTTCATTTACAGCTTACCACTGGTACACAGGGTGTTTCAAAAGACATAGATCAACACTCAGCTGAAGACTCACAATCTAAAAATAACAGAAAATTTTCCTAAAAACATGGTTCAGGAACCGCTTCGTTACTGAGATATAGGGTGTTAAAAATATAATTTTTCTAAAAATTTAAAAATTACTAGTATTGAAACTTGTGGTGAGTATGTACTGCGTAGAAAGTAATATTTTCACTTAAATGAACTTAATTTATTTCTGTCAGGGGCGTGCATATCAGTAACACTATTGTATAAAAATATGGTACACCACTATGTTTATATTATTTTCAAAGCTTTTTTTGAAAATGTTCTGTTACGTCTAACCACCTGGTAGCCAAATGTTACACCTAGTTACCACGTCGTCAAATGTAACCGGGAACCCCGTGGTACCGTGATTTTAGTTTCGCCCTGTATTAGGATGACTCTTAATACAAGAGGAAACCAAATCAGGTATTTATGGAAAAGCCTTCACTTTACCTGTCAATAAGAACTATTCTCATTGACAAGGAAAGCGAAGAAATTTCCCTGTGCCTGCGGCTAGCTGATTTTGTTGGGAGGCAAGGGCCGTGCGTTTCTTGTTTCCTTGAGACCTTGGTTCACTATTATTCACTTCAAATAATTCTATCAACGAGTAGTAGGCGAGGATGAATAAGTAATATAAAAAATTATTTTTATTTTAAGGGCTTCATCTGCAGTTTTACTAGTGATTACCTTTTCATCCCCCCAACTCAGAACCTACAGAATTTCTGTCTAAGGTAGAGACAGAATAAAAAATTAATTAATAAAATTAAGTATTTATTAAATCAACAGCAACACAAAATGGTAATTTAGAATTACCGACAAATATAATATATACAAAGATTTATTAACAGTGGGTGAAACTCGTTCACCGAACACAATCTAAAAGAAAATAACTTGCCACACTCCAGCGAAGGCTGACCTGTGATGGAAAGGTGGCGTGAGTCTTGAAGTTAACGTTTTCTCGTCTGGTATGGACACCTAGTTTCTTAATACATAGTCTACCGAAATTGTGGAGCGCATATCACGTACAGCTACAGATGAATTCTGGTCATCCAAATAAAACATCCACGGAACTAATCCTCTGGATCCAAGAATCGTGACTTTTTAATTTGCCAATGTGCAACTGTTAATGTCCAAATGAAATTGGAAGTGTGAAATATAAATTCACAAAAGAAATTCCTGATGAATTTACTATTAACAATGAATATATTATAGCGATGAGTTATATTAGCTTTCGCAGATTAATATTAGCGATCAATAATATCAGATTTTTAAATCAGCATATAATTATTTTAGCTTTAATTAGCCTAATAAATTTTAGCCGGCTTCAGACTATGTATTTAAGAAAGGAATAAATAGAAACATATTATTAGAACATGTGTCACATCTTCACAAAAAATTAGAAAAATTAATTATTAACTTTTCTTTAAAAATATACATCTTGAAGAGAACTTGCAAGAAAAATAAATCATTTAAAACTATTAGTATTACCTGATGGTTATTCACAACACTAGTAAATTAAGATAACATTTCAAAAGTTGATTGATGTTATCGATCGTCTGCCAAGAGGTGTTGCCGGTGCAAAGTTGATTATTAAAATGGCTTATCTTCCTGTCTCTATCAAGGAGGTAAACTAGTTTGATATAAAAAAATCAAACTTTATAAAATAAGATATGAAAGTAACTAAAATAAATTCATAATATATCACAAATAATATTTAATGATTAAAATCCACTATAAGAATAGTCTAATGGTACTACATAACACATGTATTACACAATGATATTTAAATTAATTATTCCCCAAAAGTTGATCGTAACGCCATCTATGAGCGGTATAAGTTGTCTCCCTAATGTTAGACAACTGGGAAGTTTATGAGACAGAAAACTTTAACAATAGTAGCTGAAGGCAAACCAACCAAAGGCAGTCGCAACCCTTCTGAAAGGAAAACTATAAACAGCTGTTGCGATTTAATTAATATCGACCTAAATATTGAATATTTATCTAATTAAGGTAATAAATGATTGCATATTTTGTGACACATATTTCTAATAATATTTTCTTTCAGTTTGAAAGCGTTAACTTTGGGGACTGTTATTACAACAAAAGTACTTAAATAATAAACAATATTGATAATGTAAATATGTACAAGATAATATTAACTTAGATGGTAAACATAATAATTCCTTAATAAATATGAGATCGACCAAAGGTTAAACAGAAATTCTTCACCTACTAAAAATACTCTATTATAAACAATTGGGAACCAGATAGATATTTGGAGGTTATAGTTTATTTATCCTTGTATTCCGGACAGTGACGTTTTTGAACGGAACAGTTCCTTCTTTCAAAAACAAAAACCGCCTCTTGGATTTTTTTGATTGAATGGACCGTTTTTTAGAAAATTGACAAAATGTGTATTCATGCACATTTTTGGTACTAATATTATTTTATGCTGCAAAAAAATATTTTGAAACGTAAAAAAGTACAATAGATTGTAATCTATTGTCCTATAAATAAATCTCATCTTTTGACACTTATGTTTGATTTTAATTTTACAGTAGTTGTGCTTAGTTGTTTTTTAGCTTTCAACTAAACTGTATCTCAGTAATGAGGTGGTTCTGGACCAATGTTTATAGAGCCTTTTTCTGTTATTTTTGCATTATGAGTCTCCAGCTTAGCATTGCTGCATGCTTTTTGAAACACCCCTGTAAAAATATTTAGGTACATTTTACATTTAATATTCATGAGTGTTTTTTAAGATTAAGATACTGAGAAATTTGAACGTTTTTCGAGAAATTCATGTGAAACTAAATTCGGGAAATTTGTATTTTGCCTATAATTTCTATTTTTGGGAATACACAAAAGCGAAAACTTATTTCCAAAGGCAACTTCTTATTTTACTTCATAATACGATCACATCAAGATGCCGCATACTCTAAAAAAATTTGTTAACAGTACAGATTAACTGTTTACGCCATATTAATTTTTGTATGCGTGTAAATGATGGTCATATTGAACATTTGCTATAAGATTCTTAATTGTATGTAATTGACAAATAAATAGTTTATTTATTGCACTACCGGGAACGAAAAAAATGCTCCAACTAGTTCTGAAGGCAAACATAAAATGTCTAAGGTTTTGGGGAAGTGGAATCAGAATTAATTCTATTATTTTTTTATCTGATTTTGTTGAGCGCCACCAGTTTTTATTTGTTTATACATAATAATAATGACTTGAGATTATTTACAAAAACTATAATGTACATCCCGTGCTAAAAAACTGGAAATATCGATGTTGGTTGCATTTAAACTGAAAAGACCTCATCTTATTCGTAGCTTTCCATATAAATTTCAATGTACTAGAAATAGGCTACATAATAATTGCTGATGCTAATTTTAAGTTGCACATAAATTGCCGTTTACTACATACTGACTTAAAAATAAAACAAAGCTTTCGTAATTAAATACGTTCAGTACTTGAATAACAGTTTACAACTCTAGTTTTGACAATAATAAAAGATAAACAGTGTCAATACTAATAGAAATATAACTATAATATTAATACAACAAAGTGGAATATTTTATAATAATCAAGTTCATCATAATACAGCAATGTAGATGAAAAACACCACTACAGAACAGGTAACAACACAGATACAAAACAGAGCAATACGCCGCCACAGATAAGAAAATCACACCATGCAATATAGTTCGCATTTAGGGCAGTGCTAATATCTCATAATAATAATACCAGTTTACACAAACGATCAAACGTGGGGTTAAACGCAGTTTGCGGCCAGAAACTCCTTCACTGAAATCCACGGCTTTGAAATAAAAGTGGCTGTACTTGCAAGAAGTGTTTACGCACCTTGGACCTCTCCACGGGATACAAATTTTACATGCGTAGCACCAAATACTAAGGATTTGCGCAAGCACTTCACTAAGCTTACCAAGTCACATACACAACTCAACCATATTGATTTTGTATTAATCAAAAATCAATCACTTTTCAGGTACAAAATAAATCATCACACTACTGCTTGAGTCCAGACAATTTACCCAGACCGTGTCCAGCCGAGTTCTCTTAACTCCTGCCATCTTGCCTCTTTTCGCGGCTTTTGCTCCGTGTTCCCTGGGTATTCATTAAAACTATCGAGCTATAGACAACCTACAATTTAACTATACAACTTAGGAATTGCTTAACTTACAGGGTCATAAATAAACTTAAATTCGATCAAAAAAGTGGACCGTTATACGTTTTATAACACATGTACCTAATGATTTGCATTAAAAATAATTAAAACGAAACAAGACATTTTAACAAAAACATAAACTATGTTATATCTTGCAGGGATATTTTATAATAACTAAACAAGAGCAGTATCAACAAAACATTTTTTTTTTACTTATCTTTACTTCGTAAATCTATTTTTTAGATAGTCATACGTTATCTGGGTTGTTTAAAAAGTTTAGTCGAAACTAGTTTTGATGAATTAAGATGAATAATAATTTGATTAATAACTCTGTGGGAATAGAAAAATATGCTCTTAGAACAGTCCATAATTTTATAGACAACTGGTCTTCAGTATTTTTTCCAAGATTCTAAATTATTAGTTAAAGAATATTGATTTGCTAGGGTTTCTAGTTTCTTACATTCTTTTTCTTTCTTTAAAAGTTTCTTCGCAGTTACGGATCTTGAAGTAGCTACCTTTCTTCTTCCTCTTTTGGAATTCTGAGTACCAGATAAAGACGAATTATCATTCCAAATTCCCACTTTTTGTTTTTTCCTTTCGTAATATCTGCGGTTATTTATTATCCAACTTTTTTCTTTGATGTGTTTTTTCTCTAGTAAGGTCTCTCTAATATTAATATAATTTTTCTTTCAGCTTTTCGTTTTTGAAAACGCTGTCTTTCCTTCTCTCTTTCATTTTCATAAGCTTCCGCATCTATCCGAATTTTTTCCCTTTGCCGGTTTTTTTTTCAGCAGTCATTTTCCTCAGTCACTTAGTTTTAGCATCAGTCTTTGAGACACTGTTGGCTTTTCTTTAAATTTATTACTTTGTCTTTGGTCGGAAAAATATTTGACTTAAAGGTTTCATGTGTTGTCTTATTTTCTGGTATTTCTATTCTATATTTTACATCAGTACTATCAGTCTTCCTTCTTAACGGAAGCACTTTTTGTTTTGAAAAATCACATTTCAATCGGATTTGGTATTAACTTTGCTACAAGACGGTGTAGAGGAACGTTCAGTTTTATTTTTGTTGTAGTTATTGCTAACAGATTTAATCTTTACTTTAAAAGTTTCTTCTTTAATTTTTTTTAATTTTAGCTGAGAGCAGAACAATTTTTTTTTTGTTTCGGACTTTGTATTGATAGTTACTTGTTGACTTTGCGTATTCGATTCTTGTTCCACTAAAACCGTTGCTTGCGTGGAAGAGGTGCTTGCAGTCAGTGAACATATATATTGAATCATTTTTGCGTGATGGAGGCATCGTTTAAAATTAATTTTTATTGTTCTAAAATTCATTTCTAATGTTTTTCACATCATCGTCACGGCTGTAGCATTTCCATCACGTTAAGAAATCGACGTGTCCGTGACGGTAATGTCACTGACGGAAATGATAATGAACATATTTTTGTCACATTTTATTGTCCCGGTAAACTATGAAAAAAGTAAGGTGACGTATTTTATGTCTACCACAGTAAATACGTATGTAAACCGATAATTAATGAATCATATTTATTTGTTTTATGAACAAAATGTTGTACAGGACGGTAATACTATGAGAAAAATACTTCATTAAAACTTGCCTTTTGATTTATTTTAAAACTTTTAACTTTTATCACACGGACATTTTTTCCTCATGCGTTCCCATTATCGACTGAACTAAGTTTGAGTGCAAGTTCAAACTGTTAATGTGCCCTATTGTGGCCCGTGTACAAATTTATATTGGATGTGACGGTATTGTTAGGAAGCTTGAGTTACAATGGATTTATTGATCGTGTATTAATATCGGTCGTTTTAAATAAAATTTTTGGATAAATTTACAAAGCTAAAACATACCAAATTACTTCGATGCTAACATTTTAAACATTTGGCATCAAAAGATATTCAGCATATCATCTTGAAACTTTAAAATGCAAAAAGTTACGCATGATGGTAATATCCATTAAGGTATTGAAATAAATCAAAATCTCAAATGGTTGGACATTTGGCAGACTTCTTCTTCGTTAGATACAGTTTAGTACCCAGTGTATTATAACCAAGAAAGTCGGGTCTTTTACTACCCATAAATTGGCTAATACAACACAATTAACAGATAAGTACCCTTATAGCTTAGAATCTTTAAAAATCTTAGATTTCTCGCAAAAGTAAACATTTTCAGTATAGTTTACCAACTTCTTTTTCTGCAAAGATTCATAAGCTCGTCATATGCTTCCTCATATACTGTCCTGAATATTTTTGGTAGTAAACCGAAATTGGCATTACTTGCTGCTAGTCTAATATCATGAGATGTGCAAGTGAACACATTTTCACTATCGCATTTTATTTTTTTGCAGTTTTTGTAAAAATTACTTGTTTCAAGCAAACAAAATTGAAATGGTTGTTTCTGTTTACTCGCAACCTTAGTAACGTTAGAATCTATTGATTTACGTAACATGATCGGAAAGTGATTTTTTACTGGGCGACCTGGCAATTTTCAGAGCGAACGCCAATGAGCCTTGGAAGACAGTGAGCCCAGTAGACATTTTCCGTTCTTGCTATTCTCAAAAATTATCAACTACTGTTGTCAATCAAAAGTGACATAATCGGTAAACAGTTTACCGATCCCTAATGCCACTTTACCGGGTTAGAACAGTAAATATGTATTTTCAACTTGATGAGAGACAATTAACTTTCTAGACAGTACAGAAAAAAATTTTGACTGTCAATGTCAATTTGACATTTTCCACAATGCGATTGTCAGAATTTGCAAATTTGAAATAATTAAAACTAACGGCCCTTGCCGTGATAATCTCGGTTAACACCTTGGTGCAGCCCAAAATCGTCTGTTTTATGCCCTTGATACATAAACAACTATTTTCAGTAGTATTCTTTTTTAACTAAATGATCGCAAATAGCATAATTTATCAAGAGGTAAAAAAGCTGGAATTAAAATTATCTAACTATTAAAAGAATTAATGATCGTTTTGTATAGACCTTTTCGAGGACACCCTGTATTTTACACAAACAGGGTAGGATTAAAGAAATATTATTTAGGTAGGAATTTGAAAAAGTTAAATTCGTTTGCGTTATTACGTCCCTTTTTCATGCATACATAATCAATTTTTTATTTTTAATCACATCTAAACATTAACCTGGTCCTAATTACCAGGGGCCGGAAATGTGTTCCATTTTTCAGAACCGGCACTTATAAAACAAATACAAATATTAATAAACACACCACATAAAAATTCATTTATTGTGTTTATTTATATACCCGTAATATATGCGACCAGTACAACTAGGATCGAGGCTTAAAGATATACGGCCTGTGCGTGTATTTGGGACTATCCTATATAAAATTATAGGCAGCTTGGCAGTTTGGCCAGTGGTGTCCCAGTTCAGTTATCTTAGCAACGTAAAAGCGTGCGCGATTGTGTTGGTGTAAATGCTTCTCGCATAAAACGCTCTTAGCAATGGCGCAGTTACTACCGATTGTGAATAAACTACAAAAAATAATTGAAACTACGATGAAAACAACAGAGATTCTGGAAAAATTATAAAATAATTATTTGGTATTACATAAGTATCTTTTGAAACCTAATATGTATTGGAAGTGTTGCTTCTACCTAAAACTTTTAAACTAGCATGACACCATAAAATATAAAAACTGTAGGTATGTAACTATATACGAGAACTGGTACCAGTTCTCGTTTGTTTGATTTAGTTTATTACTGATTACTATGAAAAAGAAAACACAATTTAACTGTAAGTTTTGCTTTATTTAAAGATACACACGATAACTAAGTGCATATTATACATAATTTATAGTAACTTTAATAGTTAAAGAAATTTTACTTTCCAAAAAGGTTTTAATATACAAGGCGTCGCTCTTAAATGGGTAACAGGGTAACAAAAACTCTATTTACTTGTGATACTGCTTTTTTATTAGTGCAATACACGGTCAACTGGGATGCGTTTTTTTAAATGTCAAAAACTGCTAATTGCTATTATCGTTTTTTTTCAAAAATTTGATTACATATTCTTATTCAGCACCCTTAAAACGTCTTATCACCAAGTTTCATCAAATTTAGATCATCTTTAGATGAGTACCCTATGTTACATGCCTATAACTTTATTTTTAACCCAATTTAAAAAAAAAAAATGTTTTTGTTTAATGAAAACTCAAACAAATTGTTTTATAATTTTATATTAATAGTAAAACATGGATTATGAACTAAAATATGAATAAAATCATCATGGAGTGCTCGCCTGAGGATGATCCGAATTTGATGAAATTTGGTGATAAGACGTTTGAAGCGATGCTGAATAAGAATATGTAATCAATTTTTTGAAAAAAAAATCACTAATAGCAATTAGCAGTTTTCAGTGTTAAAAACGCATCCCAGTTGGCCGTGTATTGCACTAATAAAAAAGCTGTATCACACGTAGATGGAGTTTTGTTACCCTACATTCTAAAGAATTTTTTTCTTAATCGGCCAAAATATAAAGGAGTTGGGTTTGTATGACATTTAAGCGCGACCCGCTATATATATATATATATATATATATCGTGTGTTATGTTTTTTAATAATGAAATATATACCGCTTGATACAATGTGTTATTGATATTACACTTTAGTGGGAATAGGTCAATCAAAAAACAGAAAAACTACTTCTTTAATTTAGTCAACGTTTTACTAACATTAATTAACATCCTCAGGACTCTAAAAAAGACAAAAAAAGAAATATACAACAATGTTGGATAAACATAAAAAATACTAGACAGATTAAAATCGTGATAAAAATGTATTTTATATTTATACATTTATTATATATATATATATATATATATATATATATATATATATATATATATATATATATATATATATATATATATATATATATATATATATATATATATATATATATATATATATATATATATATATATATATATATATATATATATATATATATATATATATATATATATATATATATAAATGTATAAATATAAAATACATTTTTATCACGATTTTTAATCTGTCTAGTATTTTTTATGTTTATCCAACATTGTTGTATATTTCTTTTTTGTCTTTTTTAGAATCCTGAGGATGTTAATTAATGTTAGCAAAACGTTGACTAAATTAAAAAGTAGTTTTTCTGTTTTTGATTGACCTATTCCCACTAAAGTGTAATATCAATAATACATTGTATCAAGCGGTATATATTTCATTATTAAAAAAACATAACACACGACATAAATTAGACAACCCCCAAACCAAAGCCGTATAGACGGCCAGAGATTACACAGTTGAAAAACACGCGGACACACAACCAATACCTTCGACTTTACTAGAATCGAAACGGGGATTTGAACCCAGGAGTCGATAGGCAGTAAAGACGTTTGCCACTAATCGCTCTGGCCCACTGCGCTACCGAGCTCGGTTATATTTTTACTGTTATTTGTTTATGTATGTCCTTCTGTCAACCATATGAGGCAGTAGTAGCTACAGGTCCTTAACACAGGAGTAGTTTCCTAACCCTGTTAATTACATCGAAAATGGGTTAACTGGTTAGTTTTCATGCAAAGTTGCAGTTAAATACATCACTGGAAACGAATAACATATGCGACCCGCAACTCAGTCTTTGTAATACTTCGTGGTATAAAGAAACATGTTTTATCGATGTTTACTTGCTACTTAATAACATATGCTAAACAAAGGTGACAAGGCATTAATTTTCATTAAGGTAATTACTTACTATAAGTAGGCATTAAGACGAGCGTTATTTGAAAATAATGAAATGATTAGTTAACCAAGACTGAAAGGATAATGAATGAGAAAGGAATGTCAAATTAAAACTATTTTTGTAACAATGTATATTTAATTACGTTTGCTTGATTTAATTATTAAAACTAATGTTAATATTGTTTATAGTTTCTTTAAAAGTAAATATTGTGTATTTATATACTTCTTATTGGGGATAAGCTAAACAATAATAAATGGAATAAAAAAACAAAAATGGATAAGATCAATAAGTAGTATCAAACTTTGATGGTGTTTTAGATCAAATATGGATTCCTATTATACAAAAGAAGCTTGATAAGGAAAAACGAAAATGAATTAGCTATGGTTTCCATGATTACATCTCAAATAAACATTTTATGTCAAATTGGCAAAAGGACATTTTTTAAATTTAAACTATAATTTCTATTATGCAACTACGGATACTTGTTTCGGAGTTATTGCCCCTCATCAGCGCATCAGGAACAAGAAATAAATAAGGCTGGAAAGTACAGTACACAGTAATCAATTAGTGTCTTCATATGCCTTCATTTCTTGTTCCTGATCTATCCCATCCTAGATACAATTTCTTGAATACAGAATACAGATACGTGCTTTTACTTTAGTAATAAAGTCAAATACATGCTTGCCTATGTAAAAATCCCATAAACCGAATTTCGATACAATGTCAGATACGTCCATTAGCCTTAGCACGGCAGTATACGTCTCCAGTTTACTTAGATTTTTGAGATTAGGCCTAACTTTTCAGACTGGTCCGGACTGGTGTGGACATTTCCATGGAAACGTTCCCAATTTTACTTTTCCACGAAATCCACATCTCTATTACTATGAAAAGAATTACCTTCTACTAAAGTGATAATATATTGGTGAAACATGTCAGTCATTTACCTCTTGGTATTAGTTTTTTCAATTAGTAATTAATTCATTCAGGTAGAATAATTGTTTTAGAAAATTTTATTGATACCAGATAACTTTTCCTTATTTTGATGAGAAAAACCACTCCGTACATCACTTTAACAATTTTTTCACACACTGCTGCCCCGAAACAATGCATTTATCACGATTGAGTTACTTTTATAATTTATAATAACACCTTTATATGGAAGTATTATAACTCATAAGATGTGCAAGATTAGCAACGTAGGTTGGTTGTCGTGCTTCAGAGAAATAAATCATGTGATGTTTTTAAAATTACAGTAATTTTCAACTAAACATGAAATCACGTTTTTGAATCAGTTCAATAACTTTTAATCTCAATAGCTGGATCGCTAATCTTTGGGTAATTTTATTCGTGAGATTTCTTCATTTCCAATTAATGGCCGAGATACTATCGCAAAAATTATTAATCATTAGCAATATTTACGTGGAAGCCGCAGAGCGACTAAAATATGAAAATTATGTTAAAGCAGAAATGCCTGTACTCAAATTTGTAGCATTTGCACAGATTAAACGGTCACGAGCTTAAGTTTATTACTTAATCTTATTAATTTTTAACATAGATCTTGAACAAAACGGCTCCTCACGAAGAGGAGGTCTATTACTACTCAAGAACACATATATAGATAAAAAGCTATCTTCAAAGGAAAAAAAATAGTTTGGAAATTGTTTTATATTAAAGAAAACTACTTTTCAAGTGAATTATTTTTTTTTATATGAAACATCAATTTTCCTTTACACAAATAAATATTTTTCTTACAATTATTTCTATATTTAAATATAATTTCATTAAAAAAATCTGATATTTCATTAACTTCGTATTTATGCATTTCTATAGAGAAAAATAATAAAATAATCGTTGGGCATTACATGAACATCCTTTCAAATCTAATATGATAATAATTACAAATATCTGTAATTTCCTACTTATTTTATACTGTCATTCTTATCTGAATGCGTAAATATAAAAGTTTTAGGTGGATAATAAATCAAACGCTACACTTCAAATACATTTTATTGTAGAAATTATTAAAACAACTAGTCAATCTAGAAGTAATATTGTATTGCATTAAATAATGCTTCTAGATTGAGTAGCTGTTTTAATAGTTTTTGCGATAAAATGTATTTGAGCATTGTGTTTGATTTATTATTATCTACCTAACTTTTATACTAGCGCATTCAGATAATAATGACAGTATAAAATGTAAGAAACTATAGATTTTGTTATTGTTATCATGTTAGGTTCAAAAGGATGCTTACGTAATAACCAGTAATTATTATTTTTTTCTAGAAATAATTTGGTTCGTTTAATTTAAACATATTTCTTGTTTCAAGATAATTATTGTCCTTTTATCAAATACATTGTATGCTCATGCTAAATATATAATAATTTTATTACGTCGTGGTAAAAATTAACTGATATACAGTAGCATTTTACTCTTATTTATTTGTTCATATTTAGAATATGTTCACCTCTCTTAAAATGTAGACTGTTCCCTCCTGTATAATTTAACAGTGAGGAATTTATCCCAGTTAGTTGTAATAAAGTGTCGAAGAGAGGAGTTGTCTTACAAGTCGCTGTCTTAATATAGTTTTAATGTGATAAGAGTACGGGAATATCTCGATTTAACATTGAATGAGAGTAGCCACAAATAGTAGTCTGTGGGCTGTGGGTGAAATCCGAGTCTTGGCTAATTGCAAAGATTTACGACTGATTGATTTTTGTCCAGGCGTTTTTGCAATCGTTCATGACTGATAAACACCTTCCCCTTAAGGAGAATGGTTTCGACAGACGACAGCTAAAGCAGATTAAATCCTTACAAAAATGTTATCCCTAGCCCGTACGTGTAGGAGGGAGGAGCAGACTGGCGCATGAATATGATTTGAAATGATTTATGGCGTGTGTTGTCATTTTGATATGCCGATATTTTAAGGTTATTTTTTAAAGTGATATCAGTGTTGTAGTGTTTATGGATATTTTGTTGTATGTTTGTGCGTGTGGCATAAATAATTGATATGGGCGGCTAAGAAAATTGTGACAGTGATATAGACAATATTAACAATGAGCAACGTGATTACTGTGATAATGGTCAGCATTTCAAAGAGATTATTTCAAATGAAATCTAAAAACGCCGCTTTACAGTTTGAAATTTTCATTGCCAAAAATAAAAGCATTACTCTTGCGCGTCTGTGTATTACTGTCACTGCATATTTTGAACAGCTGTGGCGCAAAGAACGCAGTAATGTGTAAACGCCCTAAGTAATTTTATTACCGGCAAAACTGTAAAGCGGCTTTTATATGAGTAATAAACCGCTTACAATTTTAATTAATTTGCATTCCATAAATCTCACACAAATACAAGTATTTTTAAAATTCATACTTTCCGAAAAACATTGGGCTTTATAATGGGGAATGTGGTGGCGCAGGAATTAGTTACGAATGCAATGAATTTTTTTAAAACGAAGTTTCTGAATTTGAACACCAACAAAGTAAATGGAATCTATTTTCATAAATATTACATTTTTTTAAATTTAATACAAAATACAAGTGTTAACTAAAAATATGAATAAAAAAACCCAACCATGACATTAAATATGTTGGTAACGATGTAGATTATACACAATATTATATGCTTTCCTAAATGTAACTTTTTATTATTTTACATGTTGACTTTTGAATTTGTGTTTAGTTTTATAACAAGTCTTTGCCGATTTCTGGGTCTTTGTACAGGTTCAGTCAAGAGCTATAAGGACATACTATGAAATGCACGTCTCTACTAAATCACGAATTAGAAAGAAACCCAACCTAGGACAAGTGATATTCCAGTCAATTCGGCAAAGGAAATTAAGACTGTGATATACGATATGTATGCCAAAAGTAAGTAATAGTTTGTCATACATTTTATTATTTTAATATTGCTTAATAATACTACTGTGCAATTCACCACATCTTTTATTTGGTTGCACAATCTAACAGTTTAAGTAAAATGTGTTATATACAGAGTATAATATTAGTAATAGGTATTCTTATTTGGCAACCAGCGAATGCAATAATTATTATTAGGTTACGTTAGGTTATTATGAATGGGTCCTTGTGGACCCTCCACTCGGCCATTAGCCGGCCTATTGTGGCTCACTTATAATTCTATTTCACCCAATAAGTTCAGTTTCATAATGAAACTGATAACTTTATGGGGTGAGAATGTGTCTTGATCCTCTGACAGAAGTTGCCCTTTGCCAAATATTGAAAATCGGATCCTCTCCACAGCGGGCATGTGTATAAGACGTGGTCTGCCTTCTCATCATTCTCCAAGCATAGATGGCACTCAGCGTTTTCCGCTAGGCCGAGTTTATGCAGATGATAGTTTAGTCGGCAGTGCCCCTGTTAGAGTTTTCAAGTTTACCCTGTTTAACTCTAAAAGTTTCTTAGTTCTTGATTTCCAAGGGTATTTTATAAACGCCTTCGAATGAACTAATCCTGGTAACTTTTGCCAATACTGGAGAGTTTTCATTCCAGCCCAGGTTGAGATAGCTATCTTAACAGTACTTGAAGATATGCCAAGTATCGATTCTGGTCTGGTGATTCGTGATCCTGCTCCTTCTCTGGCCAAGGAGTAGGCTACTCACGCTAAAAAATCAAGTTTACATCACAACGACAGCGATCTCTGAGTGCAAGAAAATACCGTCCCTAGAAAGCAGTCTCTTAGTGTCAAAGACATAGCATAAAAAACTTGTTTGAAAACGATGATTTTTTTAAGGATTTAGAAAGTACTGATTTGAACGATGTCGACATTACCACAGTTTCGTCATAACCTGATGAAAAAACTGATTTGGGAGTTTTTGAGTAAAAAGAACCTCTCGGGTGACGAAAAAAACACGAGATACTGCGGGTACCCTTGATATGTTTGTAACTCTTTAAACCATTATGTAAAAAGTCGTGTGATGATAAAACGTTATCTGTGAAAATGAAATTACATGTAGCAAAATCTTCAGAGAAAAACAAAATGTCGAGAGGATCCCGCATCTAGTACTTCAAAAATTTGTAATTTGCAAGAAATCTCAAAATCCAAAAATTCCCAAAAATAAGAAACGCCAAGAGGAGTATGTTACGAATTGCTAAAAAAATGCAACCAGTTTATTCTTATAGAATTCTACAGAAAATGAATTTAAAAATGTATTCGTATTATATGGTAAAACGGCACTTAAATGTTTGAGGAATTTTTAAGTTAAAATCTCGTTGAGCACATAATAGAATAAAGTGAATTTTATGCGAGGCAAAAAAATGTTATTATTTAGTGGATACACTCGAATCCCTGAAAACGTTTTATAGACATCAAAAAGTATTTACATCTAAATGATAACACAAAAACTATTAAAGATGATAAAACGTATAAACTTGGGACTTATCATGATGCTTGCTTTGCATTTTTTGAATGAATATATTTCTTTTTTTCTGCGCGACCTATAAAAATTGCTCTACGCTGTTTCAATTAATACATATATGTTTAAAAGTTATTAATAAATTTCTCACGCTTTGCCTGTTGTCTTTTGGTAGAGTTTTTGCAGTATGCCGTATACCCCATCAGAGGAGAGATATGATAGGTATAGAGGTACTTTGTAAAGTGTTGACTTAAATTTGCAATTCAAGTACACGTCAATTAATGATACAAAAGCGGCGTATCCTTGTTAAATTATCATAGGCACGAGTGAAGAAGGTGAACACAATCAATTAGAATCCCTAATAGCTGCGCTCTCGACTTACCGAAGGCTGAAGATTCAAGAAGAATCCAATAGTGCATCTACAAAGAACGTGATTAGAGCTCATCATACATATTTATGTATCGGTTGCCGTTTCCGCAACTAACGAATATTCTCAGAAGTTGAAGGAGACAAAGGGAAATCTTTGTTTTTTCAAATCCAATCTGCATTTCATTAGTGATTTGTTATAATTTTATCAAATCCAGGAAATGAATGCTTCGGCCGCTTCAATGTAGCAAGCGTCATATAGACTGGGTAAATTAAAAAAAAAAATCTTGCAAGGAGCAAATCATATAACATTTAAAAGTCATGTGGTTTGAGGTCATCTTTCTTAATAACAATAATTTGTGTAACTTACTTTTGTTGCATAAAAAATTAATTAGTACAACATACATTCACTTTCTGTACTCCTAACAAAATTACCAACCGCTGTCAGTGTTAGTCCTGTTTCTTTGTTATGCCATTAATACCATTACTTAATCTAAAAAATTATTGCCAACTTAACAACGTGAAAATCTAACTTAGGACTACAGAAAGTGTATACACTTTATCTATTTAAGAAAAACCTAAAACACTAATTAACTAAATAGCTCAACGGCTTCACGCCTAACTTAAAACGTAAAAAATCTAAAAAATTAATCAATATGGCTAAAATATTTCTTGTAATTCTTAGCAAATATATTAGTTTTTGGCATAAATAACTAGGGTGTATATTTAAAAACAATCGTCATCTGTGTGGATGGTATATTGACTAACACTAAAAGTAAGAATATTTGCACTCAATCGTATTATAGTCAATCATATTATAAACACTTTAAAAGAAACAATATACATATAGCTTATGGTTTTAAGAGAAAACAGTTTTAATATTTTATGTCTAACGCTCTCCTCATAAATTACATAATGAAGATTTTTATTAAACGTGCAGTTTAATAAATAATGTGATATTTTTTTTCAATACATTCAATACACTTAATATAAAATGGGTTCCATACCACAGTTGACAATTCACGAATACGAACTAAAGAATATATAATAAAACAATAGGTTTCGGATTAGTAAAACATTTGGTAACTCTCATTATAAAACCTACATTTCTATAAGCTTTGCTAGTAATTGTTTCGATATGAATCTCAAAATTTAATTTAAGATCTAATACTACACCTAAATTTTTGATTGATTAACTGTTAAGTTTTGAATTGTTGTTATGACATGAGTATAAAAGATTCGTAGTTAATGCTTTCTGTCTAAAAATAAATTTCTCTTTACACAATAATTAATTAAACGTGTTAAATCCTCTTAAAAATTTATAGTCAGTTCAACTTTTTTCAGCTTCATGCATTTTTAGATCATCCATAATCAGAATAGAGAAAACAATTCCTAATATCATATATAAACCTTGAAAATAAAACTGGACTTAAGTGACATTCTAGAGGAATACCAGAAAAGATATTAACAAAAAACGATAAGCAATACTTAATTTTAGCACACTGTGATAATGTTCTTTCTATATATATTATGACGTAATCCATCTTAATAGAGTGTCATATATATGAAAATTTTCCAATTTATTAAGAGTGTATTATGATGAACTCTATCAAATGTTTTGGAAAAATCGGTATACACAACTCAGTATCAACTTGTTCTCTGTTTGACCAAATGTTAAATATATATACATATAGATGCGACACTGTGAGAGAGTGACTTATTTTCAAGAGAGATAGAGATGTCCTACCAATTTAAATCATTAAAGGGTTATCTGTGAGCACTGCGCATATGCAGCATTGAGGTATATCTCAGATTGGTGAAATCAGACACCACAAATGTCATTATGGACAAAATATAATAGGTATTTCTCATTATGAATGTTGCTCGCGAAATACGTCATTTTCCTACCATTTTAAAGGGACCAGGTCTCTGAAGACAGTAGCGAGGGATCAAAGTAATGCCGACGGGGTGTCATGTTTTTATTAATTTTTGATTTGACATACTATTTATCACACATTTTTTTAAAAAGGATTAAATTGATCACATTGGAGCGGCTATGAAAAGAAGCCATGCTGATGTTTACTGATGACATTGTCTTTAATAACAATTGTTTTGACATTATAGCCACAAACATCTTACCATAAATTGAAAGTATCGATGTGGGACGATAATTAATTGTACACTATATTTTTATAGCCGCCCTTAAAAACAGGAGTAATTTGTGTCTGTTTCCAAAAGGAATGGAAAATATTCTCGGAAACTGACTTATTTTTACTTGTTCAGCAGTTACATAATTTAGTGTAACAGGAGTAAATAGTTTATCATGATGGGAGTACTAGAGGAATTGAAAACAGATGTAAAATATTTAGAAATGGATTCACAAATCTTGAGGTTGGTTAGAAGCTATTTTATCATGAAATTGAACATACTTAGAAATACATTCAGTACAACTTTTATGAGACACAAAATACCAACATTTTTTGTTTTCTCCTCTGGTATGTTAATTTTTTTCTATACAATTCATATAATTATTTACAATGGACAATTTAATAAGTAAAGCATAGAGTGATTATTTTAAGTGGCTCATTCGACGTCTTGGTTTTATTATTGAATGAGTATAAAAATCAAAAATGGAGTTTATAGACTATTTCCGAAAAACAACGGAACAGTAACCAAAACAAGTGTGGCCAAAAAACAAATTCCGTTTTTAATTACACATAAGTATAATGAACTCATTTGCTATTTCTGGTTTATAAAGAAATTTATATCCACAGAGAATATTTTTCCGAAATCAGGAGTACTATAGAGATATCGCTTGTTTAATTTGCCCTAGCTCAATATTAATGCTATTATTTTAATTATTTTGAAATCTTCCACATCCAAATCTGGTAAATGATATCATGGTTGAAATAAAAATATAGAAAATATATACGAATTAGTTTCATTTTAGTTTATAAGCCATTAACATAAATCAAATGTTCCTGGGAGTAGAGTTACCAACAGTACTCTTTAAAGAATACAAATAGCTACAAATATTAAGTACTTTTATGTTTTAAGCCCAATTTACGATTAACAACAACAAACTCAAGGCAACATAAAATAACCACTCAAAAAAATTTTCTCAGTTACACTGTAAGTTTATCCAGACTGTATCATACTGTATCTCATAGTTCACATTCGGTACTTCACAGACAAGCAGGTCCAAGTATATAATGCAAATTTTAGTGTTAGTACAGAATTCTCTAATATTTAGTAACTCTACCTGATTATCACGCTCTTATAGGTAAGATTATAACTTGTTCTTCAGATTCTCATTTCATTAAACAGTTTATTAGTTAACTGTTTGGAGCTTGACACATAAACAGAGTACAGAGGGTAGAGTGAAGAGTAACATTCATTAAACACATCCCTGGCAAAGGCAACTTTCCTGATGAGTTGGAAAAAGATATGCCTATCGCAAATTCAAAACAACCAAAATAGAGCATGAAACTCTGAATTTTGTAACATAGTGAGTTTTTCCTCTTCGGTCTATTGATTTTTTTTCCTTTCAGTTGGCGGAATTTTCATTTGAGTTTATTTGCGCCTAGTAGGTATTTTGTTATAAAAAAAAGTGTTTATTATAATACATATTCTCATATGTATAATAACTATATATGCATAGTTTTTGATTTGTACTCTATTCTGTGTGATATAAGTTGGTAACTTTACCTGGGCATTTTTGAAGTGTGATAACGGTGTAGTCCCATTTGATATGACTAATACGAGATTTATATTATAGCTTAAAGCCTAGACTTTTCCAAATCTAAAATTATTTGTGTTCAGATACTAATCAATAAAAATAGGAACTTTGTAGAATTTTTAACTCTTAAGATAAACAGCTGACAATGGTAGTTCTAAATTTAGCGCACCCTGTAACATATCACAAACTATATACACCTATTGCTTCATATGAAATTCTTATTCTATTTTTTTTCCGAAGATGTTAAAACCTAAAAATCTGTCGAAATCTAATAGATTTTTTTGAGTAGTTCCATCCAAATGCAGACAGTTTCTTGTGTAGATTCAAAATGAGTTGCATGGGTTACAAGATATAAAATTCCAAAGACACCATCAGCCACTGTGTGGTGTGACTGTTTCTCTGACGTTTACATATTCATATAGAGTATTCAGTTGTTTAAAGGCAATAAATTAGTTTTTTGTTGGCATTCTGTCGATCGTGATCAAGACGGTGTGTACCTTGAAATAGTAGTGAACGTTTGTTGTATTTTAGTGCCGTAGCGTTTAAATTGTTCGATTCTCCCACGGTTTGACATCAACATTCAAGTCGCTACCAACCAATATGTGTATTATATACATATACAAATGCCACTAAGGGACATGTCCAACTATTGAACGTTATACAGGACATCTGCAATATTTGTAGCCGTTAAGTCTGGCATGTTAAAGAATTGAGTAGGAAATGGATTTTAAAGATTTTATTTTTTATCACAAATTAACAAAATATTACTTTCTAACACCAGTTAAGTATCATCTGGTTTTGTTTCGAAAACCATTGCAGAAGCCTGATATTTTGGTAGTTTTTAAGGAATGTATAAAATGTCTACGAGAAACTGAGTAGTTATATTACAAAGGGACAAGTATAATTAAAATACAAAATATATTAAACCCTACAAAAATTAGACATCCCCCGAATCCAAAGCCGATGCTGCACGGGCGATGGTTACACTTATGAAAAAATGTGGACACTCAACCATTCCCACCGCCGGTGGCGGGATTTGAACCCGAGGATGATGGAGAGATTATCTAGTCACACTTGCCAAGAAACCCCTGATCTAATATGGACTTGCAAGGATTGCACAACTCGGTGCACTTTCTTTAGCCAAGAAAAACGACACATTTTTAAATAGCATTAATTCCTCTTTTGAAGTAATGAAAATGATTTTTTTAATTAATCCCAGAGTAAGAATTTGTGAAATTTCTAAAAAACTACGCGATGATTTACTTTTGGAGTATGTAATAAAGTAAATCGAGATTACTGAAATTTGGATCTACGAAGAAAAAACCGCTGCAAATTACTTGGGGATCAGAACTTCCTCACCGTAGTAAAACTCGACGTGTGGTGGAGTTTATAATAAAAGTAATTTTTGACGTTTCAAAAAAGTCACATTTTGACGTTTCAAAAAAGTCACTTTGACGTTTCAAAAGAGACACATTTTTTGACTCTTCAAAAAAAGTCACATTTTGACGTTTCAAAAAAGTCACTTTGACGTTTCAAAAAAGTCACATTTTTTGACGTTTCAAAAAAAGTCACATTTTTTGACGTTTCAAAAATTGAGACTGATTTTGCTCAACGAACTCAATCTCTTCCTTGACCTCTGGAATGTGTGTACCAAATTTGAAAGCTTTATCTCAAAAACTGTAGCTGCTATCGCGAACCAGACAGACAGACACAGATAGAAAATTTTTTCTGTCTTAAATTTTGTGTCTCGTCATATATCGTCGAGATTCGTCCAGAAATGCAGTAACAATTTTCAAAATTTTTGTCACGAATAGATAACTTCCTCACTTTGAGGGGTGAGGAAGTAATTAGCAAATTTTTTGGGCAGTTTTAGAAATGGAAAAACTTCATGTAGTAAAATTATGAAATTCGGATATGTATTAGTTATGGTAGATTTTCGATTACTGTGTATCCAAAACGGTCAGTAAAAAACATAATTATTCTCCTTGGTATACGACAAATATAATCAAAAATATTATACGTAAGAAAAATTGTCAAATTAATAAAACGCAGCAAAGAACACCGACTATTTAGGTGGATTTAAAACTTTTAGGAAAAACATAAGGAACTATATTAACAGAAGTTGTAAATAGTGCATTAATAATGTTGAATGTATTATATGCAGTGAGCCAAAAATTCTGGTCATTTGTAAATTTATTAAAAAGCAATTTTGGATTGCCCTATTACATAACGTATGAAAATGAAAGTTTTTATCAATTCCGGATATATCTAAAGTGAGCAGATTTTTTCCCAAAAATCTTTTGAAAAAGCAGTTAATATTAAAATCACTGACGATATTCCATATAGTAATGATACCATTATAATTAAAGGAATTAAGAATACGAAATTTTAAATTTTCTGAAGAAACACACAAAAATTGATTACATGTCTGAATCTTATTCCAGCCTTTATTTTAAGAGACTGTTCACAGATTTTTGCTATCCTACATACAATCATATTTAATCTTTTCTAATAATACCAGCTCCTTTACCAATGTCTGGAAGAGCTCTAAAATACGACCTGTTTTTAAAAAAAGGAAGTAAATTTGATATTAACAACTATAGGCCCATAACAATAATATGCATTTTTTCCAAAATATTCAAATATTTGCTATATATACATAATATATAATCACATAAAACGAACCACAATAACACAGCAACATGGATTCATGAAAGCGAGATCTAACAAAATAAATCTATTTTTGCATAACGAAATTTTTGGCACAATCATTGAATGCAGGGGTCCAAACAGACGTTGTATATACAAACTTCTCTAAAGCATTTGACTGTTTAGATCATACAATTTTATTAAATCAATTAGATTTAAATGGCTTCTCTATCAATCTTTCAAGTCACATTTAAATAGTAGGACTAAATTTGTGCTATATAATAATATTAAGGACCGATCTTTCCATTTCCTATTAAATTTATTCGGTAGATACTTTCCTTGGATATAATTGTATCAATAATTGTATTCGATGGATCCTATTAATCATATAGATTTAATGGTAGTTGGAATCATCGGCCCTAAATCTCATGAGATAAATGTCAAATCTGAAGTACCGCAAGGATCAACTTTTGGAGCCCCTGTTCCTCAATATATTTATAAATGATTATAATAAAGATCTTAATTGTAACAGTCCACTGTATGCAAATATGTCACAATTTTGATAGTCTTTGTTCAGATATGGATATTTTTCACACCAATCCTAACGAGTCAAAATTATTTCTATTCATAAATTTATGTTGTTTTTGTCTTTTTTATATTGTAGGTATTGTATTTTATTAAGTAGTATTAAGTACTAATTTTAATATTTGTTGTATATACTTTGCTTAAATGGTTCCTGATCTATAATTGGATTTTTATAATCTGTAGAACAGTGTATGTTAAAATGAATAATTAAGTAAATAAATAAATAAGTGAATAAATAAACAATAAAGAGAGAAAAAAATACGTTTCCGCGAATAAATCCAAAAATATCAGTTTCTTCGATCAAAGATGTGGTATACAAAATTAAAGTTTGTAAAGTTTTCTACAAAAAAGGTAGTATTAATTTATTTGATAGTTGACAGTCAATTCAGAACGCAAGGCAGAATGTACGGGAATACAACGCAAGCTTACTATTTTCTATATTTTTCGGTTTAGTGCATTTAAATGAATAAATATAAAACCAAAAAAATATTACTCTGTCTTAATATTTATTAAACGGCTTTGAAAATATAATAAATTGTGCGTATGATATGTATTTATCTAAAATACTACTAAAAATTAAAGGACTCATTTACCAGATATTCTTTTATTGTACTCAGGCAAAGATAATTATAGGACTTCCAGAGAGATGTAATCTAAAGATAACAATCAGCTAATAAAAGTAAATGTTTTATTTCTTAAATGCATAAATCACGAAAGATTGCAATAGAATTTTTACTGCGTCATTATTAAAGTAGAATGCAGTTAATTAATGCTATTTATGTCTAATAATTGCGTTATTTAATGCTTCTGATTTATTTAAAAATAAAATGAAGTGTCATTGAAGTTGCAGCAGTATACAGAATGAATCATGATTTCAAAACGAAGAGACAAATTCAGCAAGTGTTTCCTCTCATTCAAATAAGAAAATTGCCTATTCATCATTGGTCCTAGTAACGAAAATAGGCCGACGCGACGTTAAATACATAAATAGTAAAAAAAGATGAAAATTTTACATATATTAGGCACAGATCCCTATGTCTGGAGGAAAAAAAGTTATTACACAAAATGTCTTAAAATCGTGGTAAAGTAACCCCGCTCTACGGTATGAAATTTCTTTAATCAATACCTAAAATATTGAAAAGGTTTAGGTCACTTTCGAAATTATACCTTTTCCACCTTCACCTGAATAGTGAGTAATATTTTCTTAACTAACTTTTTTATTTACAGATATTTATATATTTTTGATGCTAACATATAGTAGTTTATTGGCGCTAGACATATACACATCATACATATGAAAATCTATTAAAACATTTCTCATGTACAATTTATCTTGAAGATGACAGCGTCGTTATTGGCACAAACGAGCATATCCAGGAGAGCAGGGCAGTAAGCAAGCAAGAGAAGCTATAGTGCTCTGTAATCCTGACATTTGCGTATGAATACGACAGTATTGTGGTTTGTGGTAGAGGGTTATTGTTGTCCTGGCCTCCAGTTTGACACCGTCATTTTCTACTTGACTGATCTGTGATCTTATCGCATTTGCGTGGAGGTGACGACCGCATTCTAAATTCATCCCCTCGACACAACAACTAAATCAGAAATTTCCATGTGGCACACTTAGATGAAATGCAGTTTAATAAATTTTTAATCTGAAGACTATTTGATTTAAATAAAAATTATAGACAAGTTTTATGTTGGACCTATTAGAATTAGAAACGTTTTAAAACGTATTAGAATAATGATTGTAACAATATTTTGTCTACACGTTGTTTAGGGTATTGTTAAAAATATGACTTGTATGTACCATAAAATTAAAATAAATAAATAAGTAAATGAAATTAAATAAATAATTTATTTTTAATCTCTGAAGAAAGTATGTTATAGAAAATGTTCTTCGTGTAACTACACTGACGAATAAATAAATAGATAGTTTATTTACAAATTTGATACAAGTGTACATATAATGGCAAGTTATATCGATGGAATTTAAATGGTACATAATAAGAATAAAACATCGCAAAATATACAAACATAAACAAATATACGTTTTTTTTGCATCAGGCCTTTAGTCAGACAAAAAATGAGGATGTGGCACTTTACCTATATTTAACGTATACCAAAAAAAAAGGAAAAAAACAAATTTGAGGACAAACAAGGGAGAAAAACGGGGACACACACTTCTTGTCTTGGGTCTATTGTTAGTACATTGTTTGTTTAATACTCTTAGAGGACCACTTTAGTCTTGACTTTAGTATAAAAGTTCAAAGATACAGAGAAACGACAAAGTATACAATCGTGCATTTAAAGAAGATGTGATCAAGGTCTCTTTTCATGTTACATATTTCACAAATGTCAGAAGGTACTACTTTTATTTTATGTAGATGTGTTGGGTAGCGAGCATGACAAAATTTCATATGATTTACTGATGTAACATGTTTTTGTAGAAAATCATAACCATCATGCCAGAACTTGGTCGGAAGATCAGGATACAAAAGAGTATGTCCTATTTGACTAGAGGAACAAAATTCATGCCATATATCTTTCCACATATTTATTAAGGCTGGGAATTTTCCAGATTTTAGTATTCGAATATTCGTTCAAAAAAATATTCGAATAATCGAACTATTCGAATAATTCGAATTATTCGAATACCTATTCGAATACCTATTCGAATATTCGAATACTCGAATAGGTATCCGGATCCTTGAATATTCATTATTAATAGGTATAGCACTGAATACTAGTGAATAGTGAATACTCTATTTGAGTATTTGGTTGGATAGACCACATAATAGTCGTGACGTAATCCACTAAGAAGGCAATTTGATTTGCTTTCCATACCCACAATAGGGTATGTCTCCTGTACATGTGCTTTAAGGGTCAGAATTATTCAGTTAGTATTTTATTTTAGGATTGAGGCGCTATTGTTCACATTTAACTATTGAAGCTTAAATAAAATAAAAATAGAGCTAGTTTATTATACTTCTATGTCATAACTATTTTTCCTTTTCGAAGAAAATAAAAGTGCTCTAAAATTAGAATGTTTTTAAAAAAGACGCAGATTGTGAACGTAAAACAAATACATAAAAAGTCAATAGTTAAATATTTACAGGTTTTCTGAAATTTAAAATTTAATTTTAACCCTTGCCTTAGTACAGTCAGAATAAGGTCGAGGCGAGAAAGAGATGGAATAGTTTGACTGAGGTAAAACGTGCCACTAATGTGGTCTATTTATATATTTGGATTTTAGAATAGGTACCTACCTATACCTACTATCTACCTACTTTGCTTGGATGCAAACTGCATACCTATTCGTACATAATTTAATAATATATTTTAATATTCAAATTTACTCAGATATAATCGAATATTCGAATACTCGAATATGTTCGAATATTCGAGTACCTATTCGAATATTCGAATAATTTCCCATTAGAATAATTCGTATTCGAATACTCGAATATTCGAATACTCGAATTATTCGTATTCGATTCCCAGCCTTAATATTTATTAATTTAGTTCCTACAACTGACAAAGCATCAGTGAGACATAATTTTGATTCAATGAGGATCCTGTGATAATACTTTCTTTAGCTAAGGCGTCAACAATATCACTAATTTTTAAATCTATGTTGGTGTTTACCCAAACAAAATGCACTTCTTTTCCAGTAGCCAATACATTTTGTAATATTTCTTTAATTTTTAGGAGGCATGGATTAGTTTTAATATCACTTTCTAATGAGGTCAGAATCGATAAAGAATCGGATAAAATTGCTGAGTTGCGAAAAGTAAATAAATCTCAGAGCTTCGCATATAGCTGTTGCCTCTGCAGTAAAAATAGAAATTTGTGTCGGAAGTTTAAATTTTTCATCCTAATTTATGTGCAGGTATAAGTTACAAATTAAAATACTTGTACTAATATTAAGTAGGTAGTCACATTGAAATTTATATTAAAATTGTAAAAATTACAAAGCAGCAAATATGAATTTTATTAATAATTTCTGTGCATAAATTCTTGCAAGCTATAGTTGCTGCAAAAAAATGTTTTCTTTGCTAAATTATCACATTGATTTATTTTGCGAATCACTTGGAAGTGCATTGTAACAAACTCTATAATTATAAGACAATGTTTGAAATTAGTAGTCTTGTGTCATATCTGGTATTGTAATAATTGTGATTTGATGATAATCTTGAAAATTTGTATCTATGTTTAATTAAATAGGTGAAGCACTTCAAAATGAATATTCTTGAAACAGCTAATATATTTTTTTATTTAAAAATATCCCTGCAACTTTCTCTATATTGCATCCCAAATATAAGTATAATTATTTTCGTTTGAAGCACAACTACTCTGTTTGCTTCAGTTGCACTGCCTCAAGATATAATGTAAGAGATATATGAGTGGCACAGAGGATAGTAAACATCCAAAGTAGTCGTTCATTAATACTTGTGATTTTTTAGTAGAAGGATTGTAAAAAATACCTTATTGAGCTGTTTACAAACTTGCTCAATTTGAAGATTCCATAACAATCCTTTGTCCAAGTAAATTTCTAAAAATTTACTAGCTGGCTATGTTAGAGCGTTCTTTATTGTCATTATTTCTTCTAATAATCTTTCCTTCTAAAATCTTAATGAATTATTAAACCGTGATCACCCAATTTTCTCTCGATTTTTTCTATCAGATCGTCATCTCGTCATTCTTGGGCAAACCAGTTTGTTAAGAGCACACTAACGAAAAAAGCATTTCCTTCCATCTTTCCTCTTAAAAGTGTATCTCATGGTTAGTGGGTAAATTAATCATGTTTGACTACATTATTCATGATGGTCATCCTGTTACTTTATACTATAGCGATTGTGAGATTTTTCAACATTTTTATTTAGTGTGACGTGATATTTTATCTGGCTAATAATTTGCTTTGGAACACAAAAGAAAAATTATAATTGCATGTGATGATTTAGTCAGTGGTCTTGTTTAAAAACAAGAGAAGACGTGTATGGTCAAAAAGGTAGCTACTCCAACGGGAGTTGGACAGTGAATCTTTTGAGGGAGTTAAAAACATATGAACCAGATGCTTTAAAAAACTACCTAAGGATGGATTCAAATACATTTGAAGAGTTGTTGAAATTAGTTGATCCATATATACGAAAACAAAACACTGTAATGAGGGATAGCATTACACCAGAAGAACGACTTATTGTAACGTTAGGATTCTTAGCTACCGGAAGGAGTTAAAATGTTTAAAATTTGATTTGATGAAATTGAAAGAACGACACGACACAAATATCAACGCGATAAATACTAGTCCACTAACAAAAGCCTATATCTTGTTGAATTCAAACGGTAGAATGTATCATTTTATTAGCCACAACGTGCATTCTTTCCGTCCCTCTTTCCCACTGGAATGAACGCTCGTCTATGGCCAACTATTGTTTGCAAATGTTATGTTTATTATAGAAAATAAGTCCTCTAGGAGTGATTTTTGTAATTGGAAATTTAAGCAGACGGTTTCTTTGTTATTTAATATTATTTTATTTCTATAGGACCATATATTTACTTCCTCTATAACTAATTTCACTGCAATTTGAATATCCTCAGGGCTTGCTGCAAATACAGTCATTGTTTTATCATTGGCAAACATTGTAATCTGACCATTTGTGATATAACGTGATAGATCATTTACATAGATAAAAATCAACAGAGGCCTAAAGAACAGAACACTGAAGAACACATAATTTTATGTTATGAATATCCGATACTGAGTTACCTAATTTAGCCATCATTCTTGTATCATTAAGATATAGTCTAATTTAAGGGTGTGTTTCTAATACAGTTTTCTGTGAGAAGTTGGATTGTTTTTAAAACTTTGGTTTATCAGGTAATGAAACTGATACAACATATGCAAAATGATCAGCTATATAAACATTTATTAATTTACACTTGGTATGTATGTGGCTACATAATAAATACAGCTAGCTGATGTCTGACTATTTTGTTCGTAAACACTCGAGTAGGTCCATTTTGTTAAGACATTCAGCTTAAACGAGTCCAAAATATCAGTTAGTATTTTTCTACTTACTTTTTTATTATAATTCAGGTTATATACACAAATAGGATAACGTAATCTAATCAAAAATCCAGGGACATAGAAAGGGTAAATAAAATTTAGACAAAACAAAAACTGCTACCGATGACGTTGCAGTACTAAATGTCTTATTGCCGGTAAGGGAAAATCTTACGATATCCACCGGCGATCTGGAACGAGACTCTGATGAATCTTAATGATCTATTCTCAGAATACTTAAAAAGAAGAAGTTACATCCATAAAAAGTACTTTTAGAACAAGAAGTTATGGAGGATGATTTCAATAGGACATTGCAGTTTTGCGACATTATGTGCCAACATAATAAAAATTTTGTAAATAAAATCTTATTTTCTGACGATACCAGATTTGTTACATGGGATCAGTCAATAGACTGCCGTCATTAGACTCAGGATAATCTTCACTGAATGATGAAAGCTCACACTCAGCGACCGTAGAAACTGAATGTTTGGGAAGATATTATTGATTATTTCAATCAACATGTAATAAACGGTATTAATTGGTTTTAATATGTGTGTGTATTAATGAACGAAAATTATGTGTTTTCGTTTTTATATTTCGGCTGATGATTGGATACAGGTGTTTTCGTTTTTGTATTTTGGCTTTTTTACTGAATGTTTCATTTAATAAAACGACTACGGTTGTGATTTTTGTTTTCAATGTAATTTAAATTAATTTTTCAAGAAATAACCTTAAACACATACCACCACACCATATATTAGATAACCCCCAAATTTAAAGCGTGTGCGTGTGTGCGTGTGTGCGTGTGTGTGTGTGTGTGGTTCGCGATAGCAGCTACAGTTTTTGAGGGTAAAGCTTTAAAATTTGGTACACACATTCTAGAGTCAAGGCAGAGATTGAGTTCGTTGATGAGCAAAATTGGTCCCCTGGAACGGGGTATACCGAGCCCCAACATTTCTATTTCTAACTTTACAAAAAAAATTATTCGTGATGAAAGATTATAAATCAGATCTATTTTACAAACCCCATTATAATATGGTGTTCAAATGTTTAAATAAAGCTATAAATTAAAATGTACATTTTGGCAACACCATAAAATTTTTTATTTTGATTGACACTTCTTAAAATTTGAAATGTCTAAAAAAATATTAGTGTCGTTCCACCAATGTGACTTTTTTGAAACGTTAAAAATTGCTTTTATTACAAACTCCACCACATCGAGTTTTATTGCGGTGAAGAAGTTCTGATCCCCAAGTAATTGGCAGCGGTTTTTTTCTTTTCATTTAAAAAAAAATTAAGTTGACGTCACTATGAGCAAATTCAAATAAAGCTAAATGTAGTTATTTTTAGGATATTTCGAAAATGTTTGCTCATTAATGTTGATTCTACCAAGTTTTAGCTAAGAAGAGAGAGACGGAGAACAATTTAACATAAGTTGAAAACAGACAGATTTGTTTGAATTTGCTAGAATCAACACTGCTGAACAGACCTACAATCTGCAGTTGTATGGTATTGTGCCAGATTTGATATTAGACCGTAACCTCATTTCTCGTTTATTATTGGAAAAATATAGCAGATAAACTATCTGATCTACCTTCTACATATTTTATTTCCATCTATGTGTACTTTTAGAATGTTTTTACAACAAATACACAAAAAGAAATGCTAAAACATGAATCACAACAAAATAGAAGTACCAACATTGCTAGAGTTCCAACAAATATTTGTTGATTTCCCTAGTTGCGCTTCGTGACGTAATTATGAAAAATTTTAACTAAAGTGGAATAACTATTTTGTAGTGCTATGTACATTTTTCTCGTTACCAAAAATACAAAAAGTATATGTTTTCAAAATATGAGCATTTCCATTTTACCTCAGATCAATGAAAATATTCCATTAATTAACTGAAAATTTTGTTCGCATCACACAAATATTGTTACTGTATTAAATATAGTAGTATTTATTTCTTTTTAATTAAACGTTTTGCTGTATTTATAAATCATTGTTTTGCAAATATTTTGTTTAATATTTTAAATTTACAGTGTGTATTAACTTGTATGACAAGATATCCTTCACTTTCTATAAATTTTCAAATCACAGGACGAAGTGACAGAATTTATATTTTTCGTTAAATTTTGGTCGACATGCCGACACGGACTTTCTTTCCAATTAAAATGTTTTGGATGGACTTTTTTACTTATTCATTGTTGGTAATAGCGAAAAAGTTGTTTTTAAATATATTTATGACATTTAACCATCGGAAGAAAAATTATGTTATGATCTTATAAATAGCACCTATTTATTTTCTCGTATCAGTTGTACAGCAAATTATGCAGTTAAATTCAATTTATTCATGAAAAAGTCTGGACCGACGCCATTTGTTGAGACGACTAATCTACTCGTAGTCAGTCGAATTTGTTTTTTTATGATTCATTTTAATATAATCATATGATTTGTTATATACCTAATTTCACAAAAGCACAAAATTTTTCATGTTCGAGTGGTACTTTCGCAATGGACGAAAATTTTATGGACAATGGCAATATTTCTAAGAAGAATTTTAAGATGAATTTCCTAATCTTGTTTTTGTTTACAATACATTTCGAATGACTCTGGACCATTCTCTTTCGTGAGGCAAGCAGTGTGAAATGAAAATAAAATAGTGGTCGGCCAAAGAAACACACGCCTGTGCGTATCTTGGCTAGGTAACTGGAGTGTCAGTTGGCCATAGTGTTTTAAATAAAGACTTGCACCTTTTTCCACTTCGCCTTACGTGCGTCTAACAATTCGATGCAGTCGATTATCTACGTAGAATATCATACTGTCATTGACTTTTTGAACAATTTTCATGACAAGCTCTTTGACAAAACTTTCTCCTCCTACGAAGTTTGGTTTCATCTCAGTAGTCATGTTAATTTTCAAAATAACAGAATTTGAGGTGAACATTTTTACGTTCAAGCCTCTCTTCATCCGCAGGTATGGAGCTTCATTAATAAGAGATGAATTATTGGTCCAATTTTTTTTTGCAAGCCATTTTAAAATCGGTTAATTAGTCTTAATGCTCTACATGAATTTCCTCCAAGATCATGCGACATTATTCCATGCAATTTCTTTTTCTGTACTTTTCAAGAAAATTCAATCTTCAAGTTTCCATTTCTGATACTGGCTATCTTCAAGTCAGAATTACGGAGAAAATCGAAGGAATCAACAACAATTCCATTCCATTTCATTCTTCTGTAAAACGTTTTTGATTCCGTTAAAATGAGGACTCAGAAGTGCCTGACTCTTGAGCACCTTTTATAAAAATATTGTATTTTTATTAGAAACAATTTTCAACTGTTTCAACAAAATTTTGGTAACTTGTGTGATAACATGTAAGAGAAAATAATAACCTAATATGATGCATCGTATGACGCTTAATAGAAACCAATCTAAGCCCTACATTATCATTTGCATGTGTAATGTTTTTTAACGCTCGTTAGAACATTTTCATCTCAATGTTAAATCCTGAAACGTCGATTATCTTAGTTGAACTAGGTACTGCAAATATGGAAAAGTTAACATTATTAGTGAGCTATGAAAATGATAACTATTATGTTTGATAAATGACATTTCTTTAATGAAATAATCAAAATGGTTTACAGTGAGGAAGAAAAAAAAACCAAATATTTATACAAAATGGATAACAAAGATTTATTTAGGAAATTTAAATATAAATAAATGATCTCATAAAAGATGATGGATGTGTCCACCATTATTGTAAATGCATAATTGATAACGTCCTCTTATATTTATAATTGCACCGGAAATGGCTTCATTATTTACATTCAGATTGTTTATTTCAAGTCGAATCCTATCTTTAAGGACTTGAATATTATTATTATTATTGACAATGTCTTTTAGAAATCCCCAAAAAAAATTAATTCATAGGAGTCAAATCCGGACTGTTAGGTGACCATTTAATAGGTCCATTATTTATTATCCATATTGTGAATACATTATTCAAATGATCTCGAACGGGTAGGACACTATGCGGAGTTGCCTCATCCTGCCTAAATCATATCATCAAATTCGGTATCCGGAAAATTCTGCAAAAGAATATTTTCTGTTTCTGGTATAATTATTTCCAGATAGGTAATACCAGTTAAAGTATAATCATAAAATATAGGCCCAACCATTTTGTTTCTGAAAATTCCACACTAAACGCTAATAGTTTTTCTTCCTGATTTTTTTATTTGTTTTACCAATCTTTTTCTGTTGTGCTTGTTTTTCCCACAATCTTCGATTTTTCCTATTAAAAACCCCTGCTGTAGAAAAATTCATCAGTCCATAATATTTTAGTAAAAAAATCAGGATCTTCATCCAACTTTTGAATCATCCGGCGGCAAAAGTCCAGCCTTTTCCTTTTATGAGCCTCTGTTAAGACTTATACGGGTAAAATTTTATATAGTCTATAGCTGTTATTTTTTAACGTACGATGGATTTTGGAATAACTTTTACCCTAATTGATCGACTGCATTATTTATACTACATTCACAATTTTCTAAAAAAAATAATACAATGTTTCAAAAAGTCTATTCACGAATAAATATGGATGGGCTTACCTTCGAAATGAAGCAGTATATCTAGCTGTTCTTCCTGGTTTGCTTGAACTACACGCTATTTTCTACTAAAACTAGAGGTAATTGTTCACCTTTCGGTAAATATGTTTGAACGTATCTTCTGATGGTGTTGGACGATTTGGATACAACACCCTATATGCTCTTTTTGCTGCACGTTTATTTTTTGTTATTTTGTATATAACAAATAAATATTTGGACTTTTCTTCCTCGCTGTAAACCATTTTGATTATTTCATTAAAGAAATATCCCTTATCAAACATAATAGTTGTCATTTTCATAGCTCACTTTAATAATAACTTTTCCATATTTACAGTAACTAAGATATTCGACGTTTAATAACTCAAAAATGGTATATGGTAGGGATAATATATGGTATATTTTTTGAAATCAGGAACAAAGGATCATTCCAAAAATTTAATAATATAGGGTATCCCATTTAAAAAAATGTTATTTTTTTTATCCCCTGAAATCTGCACGCTACTGTACTTTTAATAACATTTTAACAAAATTCAGTCATAACCACGAAACTTTTATTTAAAACTTTTTTTCTATAGGCAATAATAACGATGATAAGGGGTGGGTAATTTCTAATAAATAACCCTGTATAATAATTTTAATAAAACAAGTTTTTTTAAATCCATTTTCTGAATGCGGTAAAAGGTAAAATTTTCCTTTATAACAAATTTGGCAAACACGAAACCACCTGTTATATCTCAGCTGTATCATAATTTTGCATATATGCAGATTTATGTTCGTTTTTAGGCTACATTACTCATAGACGTTAGTATAATTTGAATTCAGCTATATGGTTATTTGTTGTCGTTGGACCATATTTTCTATCTTAGATATTTTGACCCTAAGACTTTACTGGAGTAAAATCTACTTTATTTCTTCTAAAATGGATATCAGAACAGAAATGACAACGACCTTAAATTTTTATTTTAAAACATTTTACATATTAATAATTTTTCAAAATAGCTTTTGTATATTGGACATCCTTATTAATCCATAATCGTTACAAAACTACTCCTGATCTTTGAATATTCAGCCTTATTCTGACGATCATTAGTTTTTTCCAATATCTCAAAATAACTAATATTGCTTATTGAAAATAATCGATTTTAATAAGTTGCCGTATTCTGGGTGATGATATTGATATTGGAAAGACAACTCTTATAGCGTCGGTTTATGAATAATATGAAGCTGGTTGACCAAGCTCACCAACCATCATTATTCTTCAAGAAAAGTACTAGAAAACGAAGAAAATTAGAGTATTTTAAACTGTACAACTGTTGAAAATACTTGGCAATCTTGATATCTACATAATATGACCTGAAAATTGTGGTATACTGTGCTGCTTGGGTCTTATTTTAACTTCATGATTTTAACATCGCATCCTCTATATTTTATACTATATCATCCAGATTTTCTGCAGTCATCCATAATTTTTGTATTTAATTATGTTTTTTTTGAGTGTTACATCAACTCCTTGGCAGTTTAAAATTATAAAACATTATTCAATAAGTTCAGTGGTTTTATTATTTATTTGATTTTAAGTTGAAAATTCAAAAAGAATATTATACGTAATTTTTTATTCTGTGATTAAGTTCTCTATCTATACAAACAGTGTACAATTATACACGGTGTACACGTGAAAGAAAAGAACTTCCAAAATACAATAATAATAATAATAATAATAATAATGTAACTGAAGATCATACCGGCCTGCCAAAACCAGCCGAGTGGCTGGCAGGTCAAATGCAGAAGGCGGTCATTCTGGGTTCTCTCCGTCTGCTTAGGGCACACGATTCTGGTATCTACAGTCACTAACCCTGCGGGATGTGGGGAGTGGCTGTAGTTGATGCGCCGGCGCGACTCCCGTGCGGCGTCGGAGGCCACGGAGGACTGACCGGCATCGGGAAACCGAAAAAAAAAAAAAAAAAAAAAAAAAATACGGTACCAGCACCACTAGTGAGATGCATAGAACAGCTGCTGCCGCTCTGGAAGACCCGCTTCACCATAACATCAGGTGCACAGCGGGTCACGACAGAGCAGGTGGCATTTAGGAGAGGAGTTTTCCAAGGTGACTCCCTGAGTCCTCTCCTCTTCTGCATCTCACTGTTGCCGTTGTCTGTTGGGCTTCCGCCAAACCCGCGGATATCAATGTGGGCCACCCAGCGACCGGAGGCATAAGGTCACCCATCTATTTTATATGGATGACCTTAAACTTTATGCCTCCGGAGAACGCGAACTACAAAACGCCTTAGGGTGGTCGAAGAATATACGCGGGCAATTGGTATGGAGTTCGGGTTGGACAATGTGCAGTCGTCCACCTCAAGAGAGGACGATGCGGGGAATTTCTTGAAGATGCGCCGCTCGCAGACGGAAGCATCCTAAGACATCTGGATGCCGGAGAGACCTATACATATCTGGGTGTGCAACAAAGGCAAATCCAGGATGTATCACAAATAAAAGATTCTCTCCGCGGCAAGTACAGACACCGCCTCCGAAAGATTTGGTCTTCCGAACTTTCGGGGAAGAACAAGGTGTCTGCAACTAATATGCTTGCCGTTCCGATTCTGCTCTACTCCTTCGGAGTAGTAAAGTGGAGGGTAGATGAGCTGCGTCAATTAGACAGAGATACCCGCAAGATGATGAATATTCACAGAAGTATTCATCCTAGATCGTCCGTTCCTCGTGTGTACCTCCCACGTCAACGGAGGGGTCGAGGACTCTTGAGCCTGGAGTGTACGCATGGCAGAGTAGTACTGAGTATGGCATGTAACATACTCAGGAGCTCAGATCCCCTCTTGCGGTTCGTAAAACATCACGAAACTGTAGGAGTGGGAGCAGGATTGTTCAAGGCAGCAAAAAGAGCCGCAGATGAACTCGGTCTCGCATGATCGGCGAGGTGCTGATGTTGAGTCAGTCACCGAACCTCAGCCAAATCGTCTGAAAGCCCGAATTAGAGCTGCCGAACAGGAAAATCTGTTTCGGCAGCACGTCGATAAACCCCAGCATGGTGTCTTCTATAAGAACATCGAAACACTGGGTTTATCGACCAGGCTGACCTTCGCCTTTCTAAGGTCAGCAGGGCTTAAGTCGGAGACCGAGGGATTCATTATGGCCTGCCAAGATGGTGTTATCAACACCTTGGTCTACCGTAGCCGCGTGTGGCGTGTAGAGGTTCCTGATATCAACTGCAGGACCTGCCATCAGGCGCCGGAATCGCTCATGCATTTACTTTCTGCATGCCCCATATATGCGATTTCGGCCTACATCCACCGACATAACGCGGCTTCGGCTTTACGAGTGCTATACTACCATCTAAGGCACTCGTACGGGGTAGACCAGACACCAGTGCTGCCTTACGTCCCCGGAGATATTGAGTCCGTTGTCGAGAACGAGAAATGCTGGATCTACTGGAACTACTCGTTCCCGACTGTCAGGCTAATCCAAGCCAACAAGCCTGACATAGTCCTCCTCGACCATCAACTCAAGGTGATGTATGTCATCGAGTTCTCGGCACCTGCGGAGAAAAACATCACCTTGAAGGAGGAGGAGAAACGGACCAAATATCGCGATCTCCGGTACGAGCTCCAAGTGCTGTACCCAGGCTACTCGGTCAAAATGGTCGTCCTTATTATCGGTGTACTCGGAGGGATAAAGCCTACGCTGCTCTCGGAACTGAAGATCATACCGGCCTGCCAAAAACCAGCCGAGTGGCTGGCAGGTCAAATGCAGAAGGCGGTCATTCTGGGTTCTCTCCGTCTGCTTAGGGCACACGATTCTGGTATCTACAGTCACTAACCCTGCGGGATGTGGGGAGTGGCTGTAGTTGATGCGCCGGCGCGACTCCCGTGAGGCGTCGGAGGCCACGGGAAGACTGACCGACATCGGGAAACCGAAAAAAAAAAAAAGGGGTGAGTGTAGAGGTTCCTGATATCAACTGCAGGACCTGCCATCAGGCGCCGGAATCGCTCATGCACTTACTATCTGCATGTTCTATATATGCGATTTCGGCCTACATCCACCGGCATAATGCGGCGTTACGAGTGCTATATTACCATCTAAGGCACTCGTACGGGGTAGACCAGACACCAGTGCTGCCTTACGTCCCCGAAGATATTGAGTCCGTTGTCGAGAACGAGAAATGCCGGATTTACTGGAACTACTCGTTCCCTGACTGTCAGCTAATCCAAGCCAACAAGCCTGACATAGTCCTCCTCGACCATCAACTCAAGGTGATGTATGTCATCGAGTTCTCGGCACCTGCGAGAAAAACATCACCTTGAAGGAGGAGGAGAAACGGACCAAATATCGCGATCTCCGGTACGAGCTCCAAGTGCTGTACCCAGGCTACTCGGTAAAATGGTCGTCCTTATAATCGGTGTACTCGGAGGGATAAAGCCTACGCTACTTTCGGAACTAAAGATCATACCGGCCTGCCAAAAATCAGCTGAGTGGCTGGCAGGCCAAATGCAGAAGGCGGTCATTCTGGGTTCTCTCCGTCTGCTTAGGGCACACGATTCCGGAGCCTACAGTCACTAACCCTGCGGGATGTGGGGAGTGGCTGAGGTTAATATGCTGGCGCGACTCCCGTGAGGCGTCGGAGGCCACGGGAGGACTGTCCAGCGTCGGGCAACCGAAAAAAAAATAAAAAAGGGGTGCAAAGGACCGGCAACCTCCACGTTGGTGCACCCTGGACAGGCAGAGGCAACTCTGCCTGACAAATGCACGGCCGGGGTACCAGGGCTAACCACCCTGCTACCTTTACTGCTTGGGTTCCTTACAATCTAAGAAGGGTCCTCACAATCAACCCCAACCGGATGGGGTCAGAGACAGGTGGGAGGGGCCTACCGGATGGTCTCAACGTTGATAACCAAGGCAATGAACATGGACGCTTTAAGTGGAAGAGGGAACTTCGGGATGACTTGCTGACCTGCCGCGAGAGTAGTGAACCTGAGCGAAGGGGATACATGGCGCGAATGCATGCATTTTGGTGCGAAATGCATCCAGAGCATCGCGCCTTCTCTCAACAACATCTGAGAGATCAAGTATCCTTTCTGTTCAGGACAGGTTACATAAGGGCACCCCGTCAGCTGGAAGAACTGCCAGCCGCAGTCCCACCGCGGCAAATACCAGCTGATGGGGAACATCCTTTAGAGTTCACCGGTGTAGACTTAAGGACGAGGGTTAGCCTTAACACCAGGGCTAACCTAAAGCCACAAGACCTGGCTAGAATGGACGCGGTCATCGATGAGGAAATTCCAGAAGATGTAGACATCTGGCAAATCAACTGTGCCGTGTACAACGCCTCGAAGCAACTCGTCCCCCGTGAGAGGTCAACCAATCACGGGGTCGAGAAAGCCAAGCGGCGTGTACAAAAAAATCGAAGGCAAGATACAGTCGGCCAGACAACACGCTTCTCGGATCCAGAGTGTGGTGGAAAATAAGACGACTGGTAGAGTTTTACTCCCAGGATCCGGCGCATAGCTGCCGGATTAAGATGTCAACACCATACTCTAAATCTGACAGTGATGCTTACCATCAAGCAGCACTGTCTAGATAGGATCCGAGCGCTCATGGCGATAAAGAAAACATTGAAGAGGCGGGTGAGGAGTATGGAACAAAACAATTTGTTCCGGTACGAATCCTTCCCGCCTCTTTCAGAAACCACAGCGTGTTGTCGAGAATCCGCCGACTGTAGAAGATGTCGAAACCTTCTGGAAGGGGAATCTACGAAACGCCGCGTCCATTCAATAGCGACACTCCATCAATTGCACACTTCGAGGCTCTGTTTCACAGACATCTTGAAGAGCCAGAAGAAGTGTGCCCGGCAATCAGTACGGAGGAAGTCCAACAAGCCTTGTTGGTACCAAGAACTTCGCTGCCCCGGGCCCAGACGGCATTAACAACTGGTGGTGGAAGAAATTTCCTTCCACTCACCGCCGTCTGGCGCGAGTTTTCAACTCATGGTTGAACGAGGGGCAGCAGATTCCGGACTGGTTCGTCGAGGGACGTACTGTGCTTATCCCCAAGAAGGGGGATCTTTCCGACCCGAGGAATTATAGGCCGATCACTTACCTTAACTCCTGCTACAAGATATTTACACGTATCTTGTATGCTAGGACGCTGAGGTCTGTTGATCCGGTCTTCCAGCAGATACATGAACAGCGTGGTGCCAAGAAGGGCATGGCAGGTTGCAAGGACAGCCTGCTGATAGACCGCTGTATTGCACAGGATTCTGTGCACATTACAAGCGGAATCTATCGATGGCCTGGATTGATTACCGCAAGGCATTTGATACCACATCGCATAAGCTATTTTTTGTACTTGCTCGAATGTCTTGCGGTACCAGCACCACTAGTGAGATGCATAGAACAGCTGCTGCCGCTCTGGAAGACCCGCTTCACCATAACATCAGGTGCACAGCGGGTCACGACAGGGCAGGTGGCATTTAGGAGAGGAGTTTTCCAAGTGACTCCCTGAGTCCTCTCCTCTTCTGCATCTCACTGCTGCCGTTGTCTGATGGGCTCCGCAAAACCCGCGGATATTAATGTGGACCACCCAGCGACCGGAGGCATAAGGTCACCCATCTATTTTATGGATGACCTTAAACTTTATGCCTCCGGAGAGCGCGAACTACAAAACGCTCTTAGGGTGGTCGAAGAATATACGCGGGCAATTGGTATGGACTTCGGGTTGGACAAATGTGCAGTCGTCCACCTCAAGAGAGGACGATCCGGGGAATTTCCTGAAGATGCGCAGCTCGCAGATGGAAGCATCCTAAGACATCTGGATGCCGGAGAGACCTATACATATCTGGGTGTGCAACAAAGGCACATCCAAGATGTATCACAAATAAAAGATTCTCTCCGCGGCAAGTACACCGCCTCCGAAAGATTTGGTCTTCCGAACTCTCGGGAAGAACAAGGTGTATGCAACCAATATGCTCTGCCGTTCCGGTTCTGCTTTACTCCTTCGGAGTAAAGTGGACAGTAGAGGAGCTGCGCCAATTAGATAGGGGATACCCGCAAGATGATGAATATTCACAGAAGTATTCATCCTAGAGCGTCTTTTCCTCGTGTGTACTTCCCACGTCTACGGGGGGGGGGCGAGGGACTCTTGAGCCTGGAGTGTACGCATGGCAGAGTAGTAGGTACTGAGTATGGCATGTAACATACTCAGGAGCTCAGATCCCCACTTGCGGTTCGTAAAACATCACGAAACTGTAGGAGTGGGAGCAGGATTGTTCAAGGCAGCAAAAAGAGCCGCAGATGAACTCGGTCTCGCATTTGACATCAGGCGAGGAGGCCGGCGAGGTGCTGATGTTGAGTCAGTCACCGAACTTCAGCCAAATCGTCTGAAAGCCCGAATTAGAGCTGCTGAACAGGAAAATCTGTTTCAGCAGCACGTCGATAAACCCCAGCATGGTGTCTTCTACAAGAACAAAGAAACGCTGGGTTTATCGACCAGGCTGACTTTCGCCTTTCTAAGGTCGGCCGGGCTTAAAGTCAGAGACCGAGGGATTCATTATGGCCTGCCAAGATGGTGTTATCAACACCTTGGTCTACCGTAGCCGCGTGTGGCGTGTAGAGGTTCCTGATATCAACTGCAGGACCTGCCATCAGGCGCCGGAATCGCTCATGCACTTACTTTCTGCATGCCCCGTATACGCGATTTCGGTCTACATCCACCGACATAACGCGGCTTTACGAGTGCTATACTACCATCTAAGGCACTCGTACGGGGTAGACCAGACACCAATGCTGCCTTACGTCCCCGGAGATATTGAGTCCGTTGTCGAGAACGAGAAATGCCGGATTTACTGGAACTACTGTTCCCGACTGTCAGGCTAATCCAAGCCAACAAGCCTGACATAGTCCTCCTCGACCAACAACTCAAGGTGATGTATGTCATCGAGTTTTCAGCACCTGCGGAGAAAAACATCACCTTGAAGGAGGAGGAGAAACGGACCAAATATCGCTATCTCCGGTACGAGCTCCAAGTGCTGTACCTAGGCTATTCGGTAAAGATGGTCGGCCTTATAATCGCTGTACTCGGAGGGATGAAGCCTACGCTGCTCTCGGAACTGAAGATCATACCGGCCTGCCAAAATCAGCCGAGTGGCTGGCAGGCCAAATGCAGAAGGCGGTCATTCTGGGTTCTCTCCGTCTGCTTAGGGCACACGATTCTGGTATCTACAGTCACTAACCCTGCGGAATGTGGGGAGTGGCTGTAGTTGATGTGCGGCGCGCGACTCCCGTGAGACATCGGAGGCCACGGGAGGACTGACCGGCATCGGATGTTCCGAAAAAATAATAATAATAATAATAACGTTTATTTACTATATACAAGATAAAAGTATAGCTTTCTTAAATTTAGTACAATTATTGTAAATAAACACAATGACTCACAAAGGCATAACCTTGTCTGTGAGTAACAAAATATACACATATACCACAAAGGCAAAGCCTAGTGTGTGAAATGTACTAATTAAAAATAGCAAACAAAAAACAATGTAGATGCAAGAAAACATCCGTACAAATAAATCATGTGGAGTATGACAAACAGAAATAAAAGAAAATAGTTGATTGATTCGACCTTTACTTGATGAAAATTCATTTTACAAATAAACACAAAATAAACTTATGTTTGATTTTCACAATTTAATTAACTCATGACAGTTGTTTCGTCACACAATGACTTCATCAGATGGTGAGTACAAGACAAGTCTTGTACTCACCATCTGATGAAGCCACTGTGTGGCGAAACAATTGTCATGAGTTAATTAAATTGTGAAAATCAAACATAAGTTTATTTTGTGTTTATTTGTAAAGAAAATAATTAAACATCTTATGACTAATAGAATGTGCTTGAATAATAACAAACAAAAATAAACATATGTGTATGATATTGTTCAGAAATATAATATCAATGAAGAGAAAAAGCGTAATCAAGTACAATATTCATATAATATTCAACTAAAGTTTCTATTCATTTGTAAAATACGAGTTATGTCAACTGGACTTTAGAATCATTAATCAGGTTACTATGTATGCGTATGTAGTTTTATTTGCATCCAATAATACTGTGAATTTTTTTGCGTGGAGCAGTAAGTATATAGTTTTTGATTTGTTTTTTAAAAGCGTATTTTGAATTGATATTTTTGATGTCACACGGTAGATTATTATATATCTTTGGGCCTAAGGATATAAGACTTCTTTGCCCAATAGCTTTTTTCATGAATGGGGGTAAGTATGTTAAATTTTTTCCCTCTAGTGTTATGTATATGCTCATTTGTTTTAAGGGTCGCTTCATTTAGATGCAATCTAATACTTGTATGAACAAAGAATAGCTGCCGTGGATCCATTATACCAGCGTCTTTAAATAAGAGATCTGTTGGATAAGTATAATCTTAATTAAACATTACTTTTGAAATTCGTTTTTGTGCAATTATTAAGTTATTTAAGACAGATTTTCCAACACTGCCCCACCCTAGTATGCCCTAAACTAAGTGGGACTCTACTAGTGAATAGTAAAGAATTTTTAATTGATTTTGATCTAAAATATCTCTTAGTATTTTAAATTTAAAGATTAGGCACTGAATTTTTTTATAATATAATTGATATGAGTATCCCATTTCAGATGTGAATCTATCATTACTCCCAAATATTACTTCCGCAGTAGCTTGTATATTGAAATCTCGGTCGATGTTAAGATTTTCAAAATGTGGCAATGTCATTTTATTGCATGTCATCAGTAAGTAAACTGTTTTGCTAAAAGTTATTGTAAGCAGTTTATGGTTAAACCAGCCCTTGATATTTGTCATGTCCAATTCTACTTTGCTTTTTAATAACTCTCAGTTGTCGATGCTGTAAAATACTGCCGTATCATCAGCATAAGTGATTATTGTACCAGTACTCTGGATAGAGAACAGACCATTTAAGTAGATGTTGAATAACATAGGCCCTAACACGAATCCTTGTGGAACACCATAATATATTTTTTTATTTTCACTGAAAATATCTTTAATTTTAACAAATTGATATCTATTAGTGATGTAACTTTTAAACAAGTCTAAGGCTTTATATCTAATTCCTATTTCTTCCAACGATTCCACAAGTAAATTATGACTAACCGTGTCAAAGGCTTTTGACAAGTCTATGAACACACACAAAGATGGCTGACCCCTATCCAATACCCCGTTACCATACATTTATTTATTATGTACGCCAGTGGTTTTGAGATTGTCGTTGATATATTTTTTAGGGTTTCTGCCCCCAAACCATTTATTCCTAGCGTCTTATTATTTTTTAGGGAGTGAATTATTTCTACGGCATTGGTAGCAGATAAAAACTAATGTATTTGTTATTAAATATACTAGTTATAATTTTAATATCTTCTATTTTTTTCACCACTGTCGTTTTTTATAGAGCTGATATTACTAGTTTTTTGCACACCTGAACATATTTCTTTAACGGTAAACCATAACTTTTTTTTTGTTATTTTTATTCAGATCAATTTAATCTTTATAATTAATTTTAATATTTTTTATTAATGAGGTTATCAAGTTCCTATATTTTTTATAATTTTGTTTAAGGATTTCGTTATTAGGTACCATTAACACTTGTTGATACATTTTGTCTCTTTTATTTATAGAGTTAATTATACCGTTCATTATCTTTTCTTATTTTTGATTTTAGATATTCTGATACAAGCAATAATACTGTTATTAATAATGTCTATAAATCTATTTGTTGCTGATTCCAGATCTTCTATTTGGTATATACAATCCCAGACAATTTGATTTAAGCAATTATTTAGTTTATTATGAATAATTTCTTTAATTATGTTATAGTTTTCAGTACAGGGTGATGTGTTTTTATTTTTGATTATTATTTGTAGTAAAACGGTGTAATGATCAGTTAATGTGGTTTTAATTATAATGGGCAACAATAATTCAAGATCAGTAGCTTTTTTTACGAATATGTGATCTATACAAGATTTACTTAGATCTTTACATCTTGTATAATCATTTATTCTTGATATGTAACCATACTCATACATTGTATTTAAATAATCTAGTGATATATCGGTGTTTTTGAAGATATCTATGTTAATGTCTCCCAAAAATATTGAGTAATCATTGTTTTTACAATTTTCAAGATGGCGTTTTATATTATTAATAAATTCAAAGGGACAGGAGCATGGAGATCCATACGCAGCAGTTATTGTAATTTTTTTGTTGTTATAGTTAAATTTAAGTTGGATAATTTTATTGTTATTAACAAGTTGGATGATTTCGTACATTAGTTCTGATTTAATATATATATAATTATACCGTCATTTTGGTTAAATGTGCCACTATTGTAAGTAATATCTTACCCATGTATTTTACACATATCTAAATTTTGTATCTGCCATGTCTCGGTTAATATGATGCATTCAAGATAGGATGTGAATTGGCTAATGTAACATTTAAATTCTTCTAAGTTTTTACTAATGCTACGAATATTATTGTGTAATATTTTTATATTATAATTGCTTTGATTAATGTTTAATACCTGATTACATTTCTCACAGTCTGACACGGTTTCAGTTTTTACAGTATTTATTTCGAAATGAAATATTAAAATATTTAGATGTAAACAGTAGGTATATTATTGCTTATCCAGAAAACTAACTCCTAACATGAATCCCAAAGAGTGACGTGTTACGGGAAAATTTATAAATTATTAGGCAAATTTGAGGGATTGGAGATATCCCTTAATTTTTTTTCCTATTATGCTCAATCTAAAGAAGTTATATCTATTCTTATTGCAGACCTATCAATATGTTTTTTTACCTTTCCTCATCATTAACAAGAGCATTTATTAAAAAAATTAATTTTAAATTAGCCATAACTATTTTAATTAATGAAACTCTCAATAAATAGTTCCTTCGATCACTTTGTTAAATTTCCAATGTCTTGTAGATAAAATTGAATAATATTAATCACAAGAACAGCAATTATTAATTAAATTTAAAAGGTTATCAATTCTTCAAGAATGTTGGTTAACAAACAATACGCAAAATTACTAATGTACACTAGAATCTTAAACTTCCATATAGTATGCGAAACCGATATAGGGAGAAGACGCGACATGAGGGGGGGAAATGTCTAACACATTACATCTTTCGTCTTTTACACTGCTTACATTAAAGCGAGAACGATGATTGTTATTTTTGTTGGCACGCGACCGAGGCTGAGTTTATATGCTGGGATACTTCAGGGCTGCACTTAATTTTGTTACCGACTCGTTCTAGGAGTGCGTTATATGATATATTGTAAATATATTTGTATATTGCAATATATTAAGATAAATAATAATTATTTAATATCTCTTTATTTGCTGGCATGTTTTTTGAAAAATAATTTAAGAAGGCTATCATATTGCAGTGAGTTATGTAATAGTGTAATATAAGTAATAATTATTTTATATCTGTCTATTTGCTAGTGTGTTTTTGAAAATAATTTAAGAAGGTATTTGATGTAAAAATTTTTCGACTGTGGGAGGCCTCTACGTCTACATCTTATTGTGTTTGTGCAAATGAAAGTGATAGTGATTACAGCGATAAAGAAAATCAAAGTTCATTAATTAATGTTTTCAGTAAGAAAAAATCGGTTACATTTGAACTAGCAAGCGAAACAATTTTCCTTAATGTTTAGAATAATCTTTTGAAGCGATGTATGACTTAGATGTACTAGGTGAAACAGCATCTCTGACTAACGTTCACCATCCCACAATACACAAACTGGTGAAAAAGGTGCCCTCCCAAGAAAAACAACGATCCGACGTCGGTCAATCGAAAACTCTTAGCCCATCATTAGCAAAACTTTTAAGAACTTTAGTTTACGACGCGTATCAGTAAAATGAAATCCCCACTATTGACGTGGTAGACAGAAAATGAAAAGAAATGGATTATCATCTAAAATATACCAAAAGAACTTAAAGAACTTGGCTGAGAAAAATTGGATTTAAATATCAAATTATCATTATTATCATTTGTCTGTTCCATAACCTATGGCATACTGAGGAGAACAAATAAGTTCGAAACCGATCTATGTCTGGTTAGCAATTGACAAATGATATTAGCTATCGATCTATCATGATTTGAAGTTGTAATCCAATGCAGGTCGGGGTATTTGCCCGCTGAGTAGTTGTTTCGTTCAAATCATATTTAATAACAGTAGTTTAGTCCACTTGGGCTAGAGGTCGCCGTTCTCGGTACTTGCTTCGCAAGTCGCTATCCGCCACAGAGATATCTATGATGTCGGTCGGATAGTACCATTTAGACCATACGAGAAGTTTCATACCTCTCACCACTACTCAATCAAATTATTAATAAATGCATGGCGATTATGGAAAGTAGACGAATAGTGGGTTGGTGAAATCCATATTTAGAAGAGATAAAAGAACTCGGAAGGGAAAATAGATTAATTTATTATCTAGATGAAACTTGGTGTGATACTCATGACACCGTAAAAAACGGATGGACTGCTGGATCTAGGAAATGTCAACCAATTTCATGGCCCCCTAATAAAGGGACTCGGTTGATTATATTACACTGTGAATCAGTTGATGGGTGGGTTGATAATGCATTGAAATTGTGCGGAAAAAACATGGAAGACTGTAACGTGGATTACCACAAGAACATGGAGGGAGAAATATTTGAGGAATGGTTTGAAAATACCCTAATTCCACAATTAAAATTGAATAGCATTATTGATTTTGACAATGCGAAATATCATTAGTATAAAATTCCTAACAAGATTTGTGCTAAGCCAGAGTTACAATTTTTTTTAATGGAACATGATTATAAGGAAAATTATAATAAAGCACCACTGTTGGAAGTCCTGCAAACGAAAAATTATGAGAAGTACATTAATGTAGCGGAGAGATATGGCCACAAAGTGTTGAGATTATCGCCATATTTCTGTATTTTCAACCTGATTGAATTAATTTGGTGTAAATTGAAGAAAAATGTCAGAAAGGGAAATATTTTTCCGAAATTCGATCAAAAAAGTCGTAAAGTCGTAATTTGAACGAGGATAGTAGTTCATCTGAAAATGGAGAAAAGGGTGAGAAGGGCCAGGATTCAGAGGATGAAGCAATATGAGGTGAAGTAAAGTGAAGTGATGTGAAGTGAAGAAGTGAATTTTGTGATACAACTGCATTATTTAATTCTGTTTTTATGATTTTGTAGTTCAGTGCTTGAGAAACATTTTTTTTTTCAGGATTATTTATTAATGTTATTATTTTTTTTTTTCATTTCGAGAAAAATATATCTCTGTTTTTATTATAGTAATTAATAGAATTTATTTTTAGTTTATTTATTGAAAAAAATATTTGTTCCTGTTACTATTTTGAGAGCTTATTTTTTGTTTTTATTTTGTTTTTATAGGTTTCTTGTTACTTTTTAAATATACGTTTTAAATAATGTCTTTATTCTATACTAATATTCCATACGCTATCATATCCTGGCAAGAAATGCTCATACCTACTCGCGGTTCTTGCTAGGTAGTAACAATTTATATTAAACGAATTTGAATACTGCAACTACTGTATGTGTAGTCAATATTCTAAATTCAATACTTTTATTTCAAGTTAATACTCTTTTTCTACAATTGGTAAATTGTTGCTAGCTAAACTGAGCACAAAAACCTACATTGAAAAAGTAAACGGACAAGCAATACAGATAAATCCGGCTCTGCGTTATGTAGCATCTTACTCCATACGTCCCGACCCTAAAGCGGTTTATCCAACAATATTAGATATTTTTCAAATGACCGCCAGAATAAGGCTAATTGTATGTGAATCCATTAAAACGTCTCAAAATATACCGAACATTTTTAACATGCACACTTACATCATTATTCACACTAATAATGCAGGTAGTAAAACAAAAATCAAAATGATAGAAAAATCTACATCACGAATCACGACACAATTTCTTGGAGCAAGCATTGCTTATATGTATGTGAATGTCGCCGTGATATATTAATGGCAATTAAAAAAAAGTAAAAGAGTGGTATGTGGACCGGTAAGTCACGGTATTCGAACAGAAAAGCAATAGGGAAGTGTAGAAGACCACGGCATAGCTGGGCTAGGGCCAATGGCATACACGAACCGGTAGCGATCCTGAATATTTGTTTTATTGCTTTTGATGACATTCTCGCTACCATTGGCGAGCTCACCGACCAAACACTCCCACTTGCAGGTTTTTCAACTTGTAAACTTTTTACAACAATTTTTTATATAATGTGAAGTTTTATCTACAAATGTTGCGCTTCAAAAAATATCTCTGTTTTTGTTTCTATATCGGACGGGAGGTAAATGTACAGTATGTCACAAAATTTTAAAATAAAACGAAGTATCGCTGTACCCAACTTTGACTGTATAATTTTTATAATAGAACCGTTGACTGAGAAATCAGTCAACGATAGAACTGAATAATACATATTTATTATATCATTAATGGATCATGCCTAAAATTACGACCTCAGATTTTGCTTTTTGCATGCATTCTCGAATTTATTTTAATTTTTATTGCACATCTAGACGAAGGTCACAAATTATAACGAAAAAAATATGATTTTAGCAAAGACAATCTGCCTATGTCTGTCTCTCTGTGCGTGTAAGGCAATAGAAGCCACATTTCTTGAGGTAAAGCTTTCACATTTGGCACAAACATTCTGGAGGTCAAGGAAAAGAATGGGTTCGTGATGTGCAAAATAAACCTGTTGTCTACTGTACTGGAGTCAACGGTATCCCAATTTTTTAAATTTTAATCATAAACCAACAAAATAGTTTATTCAAATGATTATATAAAGCTGTAAATTGAAATTTGTTATACACGTTGATAATATTATGAAGTGTTGGGATAAATTTGGTAGTTCAATGTCAAAAATTATTATGAAGAGGTGAGGAAGTTTAATTCCCAAACTGGCAGCGTTTTTTCGAAATTGTATAAAAAAGGAGTAAAATGTATAAAATTACTATTGAAAACTCCCATCAAAAAATTCAGTCAACAGTAATTCTTCAATCCACCCCAATAAGATAATAAATGATTTCCTCTGAAATATCTCCATAAAATAACATATGAGGACATTTTTTGAATTAAAGAACGGTGTTTTTGGCTATATGCGTCTTCCAAAACATCTTTCAACCAATATTGACAATCTCTTTTCGGAAGAGTAAGCCACGTTTACCTTCGCAAGAGCAATAATTGCGGTAATTGTTACTGTTACTGTTCAACAATATTCTTTCCATATATACCACCAGATGCAGAAGTAGGGTTGCCAACTTCGAATTCATACTTTTAAGGATAGAAGGCATAAAAATCTAGGACATAAGGGAAAATAAAATGACTTATGCCTTGACAAATTGAAATTTTACTACTTTTAGGAAAATATAAAAATATATGTATTACTACTACACACGAAGAAACTCTCAGTTTATTGTGTTAACTTCTGAATATTGTTACGTACCTGGCTGTCCCACTGCCACATACGCACGCTAGGGGTGTAGCAAATGATATTAAAAAAAGTTGAAACAAAGGTTACAAAAAATAAAACATTTATTTAAATAGACAACAATTGAAAAAAGGTTTAACTTAATTAGAAATGATTACATAAAACTTTACTTACATTAACACTACCACAGTTGACCCATGGCTGGGGAGATTTGCTAAGCTCTCATTTTTTTTGTGTCACTTGTCACCAAAAACTCACTAACTCCACTCTATTCTTTTACTCTTCCTTCCTATTCAGCACTCGTGGCTGACCTCAATTAGGCAATCCCAAATGTACCAATTTTCTATTGTTTATCTTTTAGATTTTAAACAATAAATGTAGACTGCTATTTTAATAAACTGTGCTAAATGTTAAAAATGTTATTTTATTTTAAATGGACCAATAATAAATAAAATTGATTAATTTAATTGAATATTGATTTCTAGCTTTTGTCAATTAATAATATTTAAAAATTGAATAATTAAAATGAATAATAATTTCTGGCTTTTGACAATATAAACAAACATAACTATTTTATAACATTTAAAATGTCAAAAGTTTCTTGTTTGCGTTTCAAAGTAATACTTTAGATAGCTCACAAGCGGTTTTAACAATATTAGCTTATAAATAGATAAAGTGCGTTACTCGTAAGATGGCAATTATTAGATCAAATATTAAAATCCAGAACATTGTGCCCTTCCTGTTTTGGAAGGAGGAAAAAGGGATCCTAAATTTAGGACGTCCTTCCTAATCCAGGATGCTTGGCAACCTTGTGCAAAAATGGTGGGAATATGAAATAAATGATCAGGTCAGTCAAAGTCTTTTAGCAGATGGTATAACTCCAAGTTATAACTACAAATACTAACTGGTATAAGTATTCAAGTTTTATAAACTTTAAAATTTATTTAAAGTATTATAAACTTTGAAATTTGTATTATGCTGTTTTCAAAATAATTTCCTTAGTAAAAATTACAATTAAGGACGATATACATGTTGAAATAGATGTACGCATACTCATGACAATCAAAATTTTGCTCATACAAACTCACGCATTAAATATAAAGTTTTAGGTCACGCACGAACAGTAATGAAGAATTTTCTTAAGTTTACTACTCTTCATAAACAATTAAATTAAAGTGTAGAGAAAAATTTGGTCGCGTTGCCATTGCAACCTCGTAACACAATAAGTTTTAACGGGAAAAGTGCATTGTCCATGGGATCGGTATTATCGATTACGTAATGCGAGAGTGAGTATGCGTGATTGCGCTCACTACAATACGTAAATCGTGTTTTCTAAGAATCACGCTCTGTGGGTGCGCGACACGTAATAACACGGACGAATTAATTTTATATATTTACGTTTTATGCTGTTGTGACATGAACACTAAATCACACATTGTAGAAACATGCCCTTTTCACTAACCGCCCAAGTGTGGTCACGCTGATGCCACAAGAATATTACTTATTCTTGTGCTGGTGCGCTATGCGTGTCGCGCACCACGCTTTCGTGATTATTAGAAAACACGGCTACACATGATGAAAATCACTTCACACACGTTCACGCACAGAATGTTTTTAATTACGCACACACGAACATTTTCATGTCTTACAACTTTCATGTTAAACGCTCACGTCGCGTCATGTCGCGATACGACGTAACACGATGAGAATCACGTCTCGCGTCCATCCCTACTTCACTAATTTCTGCCTATAACTCTTCTAATTTTTTCCACTTTCATTTCCTTAGGAAAATAGTGGATTACGCTTTACAAAAATTATTAGAGCCTTATTCTGTAATTTTAGATAGGTTCGAATTATTTGAATATAAAATTTGAGTAGGATTTACCTGCAAAGGACGTTTAAAATTAGGACGAAAATTGATATATAGTAAAAAAATAAATACTCGTTTAAGTATGATTGATATCAATTACCTGAGGAAAAATCCAGGAAAATGCGTTACCACTGATTTTATGATAATTGAAGTGAGAAACAATTTGTTCTAAGTGAAGGAATCAAAAAAAAAAAGAGTAAAACCGCAGAAGTTTAGTTGAATATTTGAAGAGTCTAAAAAATAAAATACATACATGGATACTTAGAATTATATTTAATAAAGATATAACTTACCCCAGCACCTTATTGTATGAAGAGTGTCAGATACTTGACGCACGGCAATTGTTTTATTTAAAAATCTCTCTCAAAACCTTTAGAAACAGAACTAATATAAGACAAATTGAACATAATTATGAAACCAGAGCAAAACAATATAGTTGTCAAATACCTCGAAGTGTAAAAACCATTGGCCAAAAATCATATACCTACTTGGAAAGTCGAATATATAACAGCTTGCCCCTGGATTTTTAAAAATATAAATAAATATTCAATTTTCAAAAAAAAAATGAAAATGTGGTTACTAGAATCGCCCAAGACATTCATTTACAATATTATAAATCAAAATATACTTGTGTAATTAAAATAATCATAGATAAATAAAATTAATTAAATTAACAAAACATATAATTTTATAATACATTACAGCACAGTTAAAATATACATATTCACTTTTCCCTTGAGTATTATATACCCAAGGGTATGCACAGACAAGTAAATTAGTTTACTTTTGTGTTTCTCTTAGTTTATTTATTATGTATTAGATACTAGGTTTCTTAAAAAATTATTTGTACACTTAAATGAGAATGTAAAACTTTAGCTTTTAGTCCTACTTTGTTTTGCACAAGCCCACTTTATGTGGTAAATAAACTTATTATTATAAAAAAAAAAAAAAAAAATAAAATGTGATTTGACACAGCAAACTAATTATAATTATTTACGTAAAAGACCAACGAATAAAGTGAAATACTATAAACTGAAAATTGGTGCAGGGGCACATTATCACTATTAATTGTTATTTTTATCGTATCTATAGCTGAAACTAAGATTTTACAAACGTCATATAGTTTATTTAATATAGGTTCTGGGTTCTGCATACTTTTCAAAACTTGAAAATCTGAAAAATCTTCTACTTTTACTTCTATTAGGTGTCAATATGTCTAGATATATATGTATGTATATATGTATATATATATTCTACATATATATATATATATATATATATATATATATATATATATATATATATATATATATATATATATATACATTATATATATATATATATATACATTATATATATATATATATATATATATATATATATATATATATATATATATGTTGTTTTTCAGGTTTTCGCGGGTGGTGAATGTTAAATTCCGTTTTCCGGGTATACCCGCGTAGGTGATAGGCCCCGAGAGGGACCGTGGTTGTCTGAACGACGTTTCGGCAGAATCTCATCTGCCATCTCTAGGTTCCAACAGACAACTGCTTACTGCGGCTTCTGGTTTCAGTTCGAGTTACCAGAAGCCGCAGTAAGCAGTTATCGGTTAGAACCTGAAGATGGCAGATGAGATTCTGCCGAAACGTCGTTCAGACAACCACGGTCCCTCTCGGGGGCCTATATCACCTACGCGGGAGTATACCCGAAAACGAATTTAACATATATGTATATATATATATATATATATATATATATATATATATATATATATATATATATATATATATATATATATATATATATATATATATATATATATATATATATATATATATATATATATATATATATATATATATATATATATATATATATATATATATATATATATATATATATATATATATATATATATATATATATATATATATATATATATATATATATATATATATATATATATATAAAACTAAAATTTTGGGGGTTGCAGTCAGCAGTAATAATGGTGTTAGGCCATAGATTTCAAAAAAGAGTACTCTTTGTTATTTGTCAAGCTTTCGGTAATGTTTATTTCCTTTATCAAGACATTAAACACGAGGGTTAATTATATAAAACTTTCATTATCGTCAAATAGGAACAATTTTTCTTGCTTTCTCACGTTACATATCATCTTACTTAGAGTCTAGGTTAGATTTTAACTGCACTTTTAACTTATTTAATGTAAAATACACATTGATTAATAAAATATTTCTAGAAATAATTGAATGGACGTACAATTTAAAACTACCATGTGCTCATTGAGCAGAAAAAGTCTTGACTTTTTCTGCTCATTAGCAGATGGTATTTATATATATATTTATATATATATATATATATATATATATATATATATATATATATATATGTATATATATATATATATATATATATATATATATATATATATATATATATATATATATATATATATATATATATATATATATATATATATATATATATATATATATATATATATATATATATACTATATACAAATATCTAAGGGCAAATTTTTTTCTGATCCTTAATGCAAATATTTTATTCTATGATAATTAGAAATAAATATTTTTATGATAAAAGCAAACAGAAAAAATAGTTGCTTAGGTATATTTACTGAATTGACTCTGTAATAGTTCATAGACTACAGACTTCACAGAATTTTGTAAACATTAGATCATGAGATGAATATTACATTCTATTAGTGTTCATGGAAAGATGATAATCAGTATAGTCTGTCTCTTTTAGAAAATAAAAATCAATCTTCCACGAATAGTTTAATATCAACTAACATAATAAAATTAAAATATGTTTTTTTTAAAATCAATTTTTTGCATTATTTAAATGGCTCAAAACTCCATATGTAGGTAGGGTGGACAACTTATTTCCTCACATTGGGACCTCATAAAACTGTTAGAGAAAGGGGAAGGGTTTAATTTGTAAAAAAGTACAATTCTTTCAGTCTTAACAAGAGACCCTCAGATTTGACATACTTGCTTCAGTTGCTGATATATTCTAAAGAGATTGAAATTAGACAACTTTTTATTTCCTCAAGAATTTTTATTTACAAACTGATTGGATTGAAATTTGATATTTTGACATCGAGAATATAAAAATGTCAAAAGAAAATTTTTAAGGTAACCAGTTCTGAAGTTATGATAAATAATTTTTGATTTTTTTATAGGTGCCATGTTGAATATTCATTTAGTCAAAAAGTTATAGTAATAATATACCAAACATGGCATTATTGTAAAAAGAAGTATTTTTTATCCATAATTAATTTCACTCCTTTTTTGTTTTCCGATCTAGGCCTACAAACCATGGGAGTTAATCAGGCAGATTAATTACAGTCACTTTCCACATCTTCGTAGTTGTCAATTAATTAGCGACGAGCTACTTTGTTTCTTGAAATAAGACATAATTGTGGTTATGATTTATACTGACACTACTATCGAACGGGAGGACAGTCCAGAATTGGGAAATCGAGATAAAAGGTAGTATTAATTACAATAATTAAGAATTTTTTTAAACGTCATTTGACATATTCCCACAATTTTTGTCTTTCTTGTTATGTAAAAAACCAAAATGGTGCCCATAAGAAATTTAAAGCTGTTTATCATTATCTCAAAATTAAGCGGTTTTCGAAAATTTCTGTTGGAATTTTTAAAATCTCCATGTCGACTTATATCATATTCTATCAAATCGATTAGCAAATAAAAATTCTATGAAAAAATTAAAAATTGTATAATTTTAGTTTTCGGTGTATTAATAGTGAGATAACTATTTCAAATCTCAAGATTTCATTTAATAGTGTATCATTTAAGAAGGTAGGTATATCAGTAATAATTCTGAGAATTTCACAAATTATAGAAGCTTATCGATAACTCCGTATTCTTATACTCTGATTAAGCAGGGTGTTTATGTAGATAGAAAAATAATTATTTTGTAAAGAAATATATTTCAATGAAACAGTTTTTTTAAATTGAATTTTTGTAAATAAATTAATTTTAATTGTCTCAAAACTTTATCAAATTTTTAACAGAATGTGTAGATGAACACAGCACATGTAAAAATCTATACATTCTGCCGTAATCATTTATCTACATATTTCGTAGAGTTTTTACAATCGATAGATGACTAAAATCAATATTTTAATAACTCAAACATTTTTGTTGCAAATGTATAAGCATTGCTAAAGATTAAAGATATAATTTCCTAATTTTCATTAGGATTAAAAAATTTAGACCTAATTTTTTATCAGTTAATAACAACAATACGTTTGATTAAAAATAAACTGCCTCCTGAAAGTTAGCTTTTAAACCTTTTGGCCACTTACTGACCCCAAGCTAGGTCTTCCTTAAATATTTTTGGCAAAGATGTTTCACTCGATTTGTTATTTATTTAGTATCTAATTAATATTCATAATATGGTACTATTAATTTCTTGAAAATTCATTACAGTCAGAAGTCAGTAACTGATCCCCCCTGGATCTTCGTGTCAATTATTTGTGGTTACATACCGTTTTGTTATTAATTTAACGCTTTGAATAGTGTTAGACCAAAGAGCTCTTAAGCATAAATCCAGTAGCCTAATCACCAAAATTGATTAATCCTAAGAGGACAAAATTAGACTTGTAAACTGTATTGGTTTGTGTTTTAGAAGTTCGGTGTAAATCTATGAATTAACCTGTTTTGTGAATATCGGAAGGTAAGTCATGTCATATTGAATACATACTTTATATAGATCATACCATTTTTCAAACCTTTTTTAGTAAGAATAGCAAATAGATCTTTAATTCAAGCTGAGCTCAAACAGTTAGCAAATGAAGGTTCTGATGACATTTGGCCATGAGTTGGGCATATCGGTTGCTAAAGATATCAAGAAGATGATAGTTCTTATGAAGATGAGCAAATTTCTGATAAACCCGATAACGAAAATGACGATAAAGACACAAAGAGATCCAAATTATGGAAAAGAGAAATCTGATAGAAAAAAATTGTTCCCTTAAGTACTGAGATTGGAACTTGTCAAACTGTTGATGGTCATGAACATGAATTTAACCCCAAAAAACATAGAGGAGCAAGAACTGAAAACTGCTGATGACCTTCAGACAACCCTTACAACTTGGGCAAAGAAAGGACAGTGTGCTACATGTCCAAGAAATGTGGACAAGAAATGCATAACAAAATACGATAAATGTGATTGGCTTGTCAAAACCATTTGTTGACAATAAAGTCAATATTTTGTCAGATCTGTAAACAAAATAAATAGTTTTATTTCAAAATACATTTTTTACTTTTTTTATGGTTATTATTAGTTATGTTCTGTGAGCTATTTGTTAGTTTTATTCATTTGTACTTTATAAAAATCCAACTATTACCTCCATTTTTAACGGCCTAAACCATCAATATAATTGGGATCAGATTCAAGTGACCTCACGTGGTCTTCAATGAATCAAATTTTAGCTGCTCATCGGAAGGTTTTAATGAAACAACTTTAATGCACACTGACTGTAACTGATGATGCAGAGATTTATGCCTGTTTTACCTAAGTCTAACAATTGAAATCATGTATGTTGACTGAATTCTCGAAGTCAATAAAAATAGAATGGACAAGATATTATTTCGATATCTCTAATCGTTTTTGTGATATTTTATTTTCAAATACCGAAAATTTTAAATTGAAAATATGCAATATGATTATTTTAATAGTGCTTTTTACCGATTAGACGTGTAGAAATTAAATTAAATGAAACACAATGCATCGTAGATATGCGTTAAAACAGTCATTAAACTGAAATGAAAATCGACGCAGTCATAAATAACATAAAATTAGTGTCACTTTTAAATAAAAATTAAATGTAATAACAGGCATTAAGTGTTATTAGTACTATTTATTGGTACATGTTGGCGCGAAGTTGTCATATGGTGCACTATTAGCTCTTATTATGAGTATTATAACTCACTGCGTAGACACAGAGGAGATATATCGAGTCAGTGGCGGACATTTGGGCAGATTTTGTGGCAGTTGTGGGGGAGTGGTAACAATATGATGGATGGATATACTTTAGGGGTGACTAGACCCAACCGAACCTCACCCTATTTATACTAGGGTCCGTTAAATACTAGCCCTGGAGGACACTTTGCATTGTGCGTACTGTGTCATCGATATAATTGCTTGAAAAGAGTCAATTTGCCCCGTTAGCCACCGTAAATATAATTTGTCTAATAGTGAAGGGTAATAGAGTATTTAAATTAAGAATTCTCTACGGGGTGATCTAGCTTTCCCGCTCTTATATATACAGAGTACCAACCAGCAAAAAAATTAAAAATTCATATCCTGTGCACAAAATAATATGAATGTGAAAACTTTTTCTTTGTTTGTAATAAAACGTAATATAACAATGGTGGTAATATATTTTGCAGTTTGATAGTATGGTATTGTCACTACTGAATCATCATTTAGGTTATGTTGGTAAATTAACGTAGGAATAAGTTAAAAAAAAACCTGAAATAAGAGATTGAAATTTTTAAGATTGACATTTGACTATATGGATGTAATTCAGTGTAATAAAATATCACAAATATAAGTTCATATTATAAGTATCAGAGATTTATTGTTGTGCTAACTTTATTTTATTATAATAAAAGAAGTGTACAATTCTGATAAGAAAAAAATGAGACTCAAAAATTGTATTCTACTTGTGAACGGTAACAACGTCTAGAGTACGTTGCCGATCAAATTTTCAACAACTGAACGATTCTGAATTATACATATAGTTAGCATTTAGAGAAATCACCTGTCGCTTAAATCGGCTACAGGTAATTTTACTATGGTGTTAGAAAGCATGATTGACGATGGCCTAATTATATAATACCTTAAGGTTGGCTACTATTAAAGACCGTCTTGCAACCACATGGCGAGTAGCAAATTCTTGGATTTCTGATTTACAATGAAGAGTCGTGATGGCTATTTAATCCCCAAGGATACTTTCATTTTGAAACAGTTTCTTATCGTCCCGTATGGCATTTACTTTTCACAAATAGAAAATTACATTCTGCAAGCAATAAAAAAACGAAAAACCAAATGACTGCTGGTATAGATGGTGTTCCTAGCTTTGTGGTTAGATACTGTGTTTTTAACTTGGATGTTCACTATTTTTAAAACTATCATTTTGTCCATATTTCTAGATATATTAAAAATAACTGGAATAGGCCCTATTTTAAAAATTGGAGATCTTCTACAAAAATAGTTACAGCCTATCACAATTTTGTGCAATTTTGCCAATACTCTTGAAATAATTTTATACAACTATATTTACGGTGCCGTTGAAACATCAATATCAACTTATCAACATGGTGATTACGGTGAAAAGATCGACACTATTGACAATAAAAATTTTGGCCTGTATTATCTATATCTGAAAATCGTATCCACGTTTTCAGGTATAGGAAAGGTATAAGTAAATGTTATATACACACATGTTCAAAAGTATTTGAATAGACAGATCACTACTTGCTATTGGCAAAGGTAAAATCTTTTGATTTTTGACATAAATTGATTTTACTGTTTACATTCTACTTGTTTTCTAGGGAGCAATTTATGTGGGCACAGGTATTAAAATTACATCGTAACGCAACATCAGGTATTTCACAAGCAACTGTTTAGAGTTTAATCATTTTAAAATGGTTTTGATTCCTAACGAGGTACATACCATGATTTTATTAAGTGAAAGAAGGATCTGTAGGTATAGCCATTTCTTTTTTGTATAATTTAACAAGTAATAATATTGATTGTCCGTCCCTTGTTAACAAGTTTCATTTTTTAGTTTCTTGGTTACATTCTCGTGAGAGTAACTATTTCCACTGCCCTTTTAGTTACAATTATATGCACAAGTCGCACATATACAGTGTGGAAACCACTTATGGAATACAATTCATAATTCGATGAGTAATAATAATTATATTAAACGCCTGGGTATGTAGCCTCTAGTCGTCTGTTTCGATTTTTTTTGTCCAAAACGCCAATTTTCCCCCACCACCTTACAAGTTATGATGTCATCGAACATTTTTTGCCGTAACCCTATTTTTCTCACAAGTAACGGATAATCCTGCCTTTTTTGAGTTCGGTAATAACACGCAAGTGGAGTCTGAAGTAAACAGGTTTCAAGATACATGGTGTTGAAGTTACGCCATGCCGTCTGAAATAAATAATTTTCAAGATATTAAGGTAGAGAAATTATAATAATAATAATAATAATAATAAAACGTCTTTATTAAATTAATCAATTTACATTAATTAATTTACTCCCTGGGCGAAGTTTAGCTCTAGGGCTATTCTTACACTTAACCCAATGTAAATAATTACATAAAAAAACTTAAATATAAATAATAGTAACATTAAATTGAAAAAATGAAAAAAAGAAAGAAAGAAAGTAAAAACGTAAAAGTAATGAGTAGATTATCCCAAAAATTATGCAAACAAATAGTAAGAAAAAAAGAGAAAAAAATATCAAGAATTAAAATGAAAAAAATATCAAGAATTAAAATGAGTTGCCAAGTAACTGCTGATCTAAAAGATATTTTTTGAGTTTCTTTTTTAAAATTAGGAACGGTATACTTTTTAAAATCTAGGTTTAGTTGATTGTATAAATAAATTGCGTTGTACGAAAATGATCTCTGAAACATGGAAGGCATTGTTAATGTGTCTCTGCCACGAACATTAACATTATGAATAGTACTTCTCGGAATCAGTTTTTCTTTAAGGTAGAGGGGTGTTGAAGTTGTGTATAAATTGTGAACAAAAACCAAAATAAAATACTTAAATAAATTGTCCATATTTAACCATTGTATCTGATTAATTTTACTAGAGATATGATCAAATTTTCTAAGATCAAAAACATATCGACAGCAAGTGTTTTGTACCTTTTGAATACGTTTCTTGTTGACCATATCAAGACAAGGATAATAAACGATATAGCAATAATAAAAAAATGGACAATACAAGGCTCTCACAAAGTTTTTTCTTTAATTTGAAATTTAAAATTTTTTTTATTTGCATATAGAAGTCTTAAGCGTAGATAAGTTTTCCGTATTAAATTACTTACATGTTTAGTAAAACGAAGATTCATATCAGATAAAAGTCCTAAATTTTTTGTAGAATCGCACCAACTGATTAGATCATCACTTATTCTTAAAGTAATGCTAGACTTTAGCTGAATATCTTTAGTTGCAGAAGTAAAGAGCATAGCGGAGGATTTCGACGCGTTGAGCTTTAAGTTATTTTCAGAAGCATACCTTTCAATATAACTAAGGTCTTGATTAATACTAAGAGCTGCTTGGTGATAATTGTCGCTATTAAAGTGAAACAACAGTTGGGTATCATCCGCATAAGTCTGCATAGACATATGTTTTATTTTATTATATATGTCAGCCGTGTATACAATGAAAAGTAGGGGACCTAAAATTGATCCTTGTGGACCTCCCGATGATACATTTCCAACAGAGGATTCAGTGCTTCCAATTCGCACTAGTTGAGACCTTGATTTTAAATAGTTTTCAAAAAATAACAGTGCAATGGGGTCAAAACCATAATACTTCAGTTTAGCATATAGAGTTCATGACTGATGGTGTCAAATGCTTTGGAAAAATCTAACATAATGAGTACTGTCGCAAGTTTTTTGTCTAGATTTGTGATAATAGTGTCATGAAGATTTAGTAATGCAGTGACGTAAATGCTCAAAATGTTTACCATTCTCTTGCCGACAATGGACGAGAGTAGTGAGTTAGTGCCGAAGTGAGGCCACTTTCCCATGTATTTTCTTATGGGACTATGACATGAGGTGAGGATATGACAAACAAAATACATAGGCTCTTATGGAACTACGTTAAGAAGAAAAATCGTTACATCGACTTCGATTTAGTCCTAGATACAGAGGGGAGAGGGTAGGTGCAGGGGGGTCAGTCAGGGATGATCCTAGAACCGGAGACGTTAGTATCGGGGCAGGGAGAGCTCAATGGCCAATAGCATAGGACTTATATTTTTAGTATCAGGGAGAAATTTTAACTAATACTATAGACATATTTAACATTTTAGCTAAGAGGGAGGAGATAAGAGTCTTGAACTATACCAAGAGGGCATAGATCTGGGGCTAAAGATGGATGATAGAGACGTACAGGAGGCCCCGTGGGGGTGTTTAGGTAGACGGACCTAGAACCTGGGACCTGGATGTTCGTATCGGAGTAGGGACAGCTCAGAGGCTAATGGTATAGGACTTTGATTTCGGACGAGACTGGAGCTCAGAGGCTTTTGCTAATAGCATAGGACTTTGATTTTTAGTATCGACGGAGGAGAGATTTTGATCAATACTATAGACTTATATCTAATATAATAGCCAAGAGGAGGGGCTAAGCGACAGATCTAGGGTAAAAAAAAATGGCTGCTAGAGACGTAGCTAGTAGTAACCTTGACTAATGAAAACGGTTAAAAAAGCAATTAATTATGTCAAAAGCAAAAAAAATAATAAGAATGAAGATAGCTGATAGAGCTATAGCTATTGAATGTTTATACATATCTTTCTAGTTAAATTATTTTATAAAGTTTTCCAGGATTTGTTAATATTTTTCGCAAAACGCTACAAGCTTTGCCAATGAATGCAATTAATTAAACGTAATAGAAATCAACGATAGCAGCAGTATCTGTAGGGTATTTAAAAATAAAAAAGTAAATTAATTAATAACGGCCACATATCATTATGAACTAATATCCTAAAAAGTAATGTAAATAGAGGATGATGTCTACATAGTAACTAATATTATACATATATACATATCTTTCTAGTTAAATTATTTTATATAAGTTTCCAGGATTTGTTAATATTTTTCTCAAAAACGCTACAAACTTATTCAGAAGTTTATTTAAATAGGCAACAACTTTACTGTACAAGAGTAGCTATTAGAATCATTAAAAATAATAATTAGAACAGAACCTCAACAAAACTATATTTATGATCTCATCCTGATACACCATTACCATTATATTTTATTATATGGTGTAGGCAAAACAATTCTCAAAACTAAACATTATTGACCTTGATACTATATACTTTTATAAACACATAAGTTACGATATATTTTTGCTATTATCAATACTCGCCCTCAAAAATATATTACTATTTGACTTGAAGACATATTTAAAATATATAATTATAAAGGCTAATCAGTTATACCAAGTTTCGTTCTGATTTGAAGAAACTTCATTGGTATATTCATTTTTGTGAAGGCGTCTGCTGGCTGTTGATTTGTTGATATTTCAGTATTAGTATTTGTTTTTCAATTTGCTCACGTGTGAAATGATATTTAATGTCAATATGCTTTGTTCTTTTGTGATTAGTCGGATTTGCGGCTATACTGATACAACTTTGATTATCCTCGTAGATTGGAATTGGATCTGTTAATTGCAGGTTTATACTATTTAAAAGTAACTTAAGCCAGATGGCTTCTTTCACGCCTTCATAAAGCGCCATATATTCGACTTCTGTGAATGAGACTGCCACAGAAGTTTGCATTTTTGTATTCCATGTTATGGCGCATTTTTCAAAAGCTTGAAATAAGTAGCCAGTTTGTACTTTTACGAGTTGTCTCATCACTGGTCCAATCTGCATCCACATATCCAACAATTGTTTGACTATTATTATCATTTCTCAAATATCTAAGTTTCAATGTCAGTGAGCCGTTAATATCTGAGTACACTTTTTAAATTTTTTCCAAAGTTCAATATTATTTTTACTTTGATACTGTAAGGTGGAGAAAATAGTCACAAGGTATAAAACAAGTGTTAACTATAATTTATTAAAAATACTCATAATAATAAGAACATAGTACTGTATTGTACCGCCACCAAATTATGTATCCTCTTGGTGGACCTCTCTCTACGGAATGTTGACATCACCAAAAACCCCCATACGCTGTTGCCTTCACCCGTCCTAAGTCCGAGAAATGCGCCAGGGCCGTCACCAGCAAGGACAGTATAGTTTTCAACAGATACCTACTCAGAATATTAATTGCTGCACAGAGATCGGGTCGTGTGTACAACATCGCATACATTAAGAACTCGATTAGGTTTTTACATGGTGCCTCGTAATATACATCAGAATTGAGTGCTACGTAATTAATTTTTATTAGTAAAGGTGTTGCAACACTTTTACAATTGCTCACTTTAAATTTTGTCAATACTGATTGTAAATATGAAATTTGGTCAAGTATTATTTTGTTTTCAGAGCGCTCAATCCTGATATCCAAGAATAATTTTATTTCATTTAAATCAACCATATCAAATTGCTTCATTAGATTTGCTTTAAAATTAGTAATTATGTTAATATTTCCAGTAGCAATTACAAGATCGTCAACATATAATAGTACATCAATATTTTTATTAATATGACCATTATCAAGGAAATACAAACAGCGATTGACTTCTGAATTTTTGAAATTACAATTTTTCATAAAATTATCAAACCTTTCAAACCAACATCTAGTTGATTGTTTAAAGCCATAGAGTGATTTATTTAATTTACATACATAGGCCACCTTGACTTTTACCCCTTCAGGAGGTTTCATATACTCTCCTTCGATAACCTTTGAACCGTTAGTGATACAACAATTTATTAAATACAAAAGTTTTTTGGTCGATAAGACCTATCATTTAAAATTATTGTGAAATCAACAGGGTGCTTAAATTTTCTGTTACGCACAAGAAATACTTTTTTTTAAATGGAACACTCTATATATTTTGTCACCATTTTATTAAATGAAAAGTGTCCATGACGGCATGTCAATTAATGCGAATTTCAAATGGGAAAAACTCTGTTTTTTTAAATAGAACATCCTGTATTTTTTTTACGTGGTTGAACTCCTCCTTCAAATTGCTGTATTTTTTGTATAACACTTCCTATACCTAACTGTTGAAGTTTTCGAGAAAATTAAGGTTTTCTCTTTAACCTTGCGATCATAGTAAAAATTAATACAATTTTATCAAGGATGGCTTTGGAAAAACAAAAAATTGTGCTGTCAAACTGATATTTTGTAGTTTACACGTAGTTAATTTTACTTGGTGATGATTTTTCTGTATTTCCTAGTTGAGTTAAATATTTTTATTAAATAAATTATGAATTTTTCACACGAAGAGTTGATCGACATGGTTTATGCATTGGGAGAAGGGGAGAGAAATCCGCTATTGGCATCAAGAATTTATATTCAGTGTTATCCAGAACGAAGACATCCTCACCATTCTGCACTTGAAAGGTTGCGAGAAAGGTTTGAACGAACTGGACATGTAAATTATGAAAAACATGAACGTACAAAACTAGCAACAAATGAAGAAAAAAGTGTTTCAAGTTACATTAAGTGTCGTTGAAAATCCGCATAAAAGTATGAGAGAAATTAATAGACAACTTGACATAAGTCAATCCTCTGTAACAAGAATATTGAGGACACAAAACTTTCATCCTTATCATATTCAACCGCTTCAGGAACTAGAGCCAAATGATTTCGAACGTAGGGTAACATTTTGTGAGTGGACACTCAATAAGATTCACCAACAACCGCAATTTTTTGATTTCGTGCTATTCACTGATGAGGCCACATTTCATAAAAATGGTTGTTAATAGACATAACTTACACTACTATGATACCATGAACCCTCAGCATTTTACGAGAACTGTAGATATTCAACACCGATGGTCACTCAATGTGTGGGTAGGGATAGTAGGTGAATATGTAATTGGACTGCATTTCTTTAATGGTCACTTGACTAGGAATATGTACCCCGATTTTTACCAAAATGTACTGGGAGGATTGTTAAACGGGTGTCCTCAAATTGTCTTACAGAGGCTGTGGTTCCAGCACGACGGAGCTCCACCCCATTATAGTATTGCCGTAAGTAACTTTTTAAATGTTACATTTGGTGACAATTGGATAGGTCGAGGAGGGCCAGTTCAATGGCCACCAAGGTCGCCAGATTTGACAAAATTGGACTTTTTATTGTGGGGGTACATTAAAAGGATGAGTGTACAAAAACATCACCAACTACAAGAAAAGACATGCAGCAAAGAATTCGACTAGCGTTCGACACCATCACGCCTAACATGTTGCAAAATGTAAGTGACTCATTTCTTCATAGAGTCAGAATTTATAATTTACAACTAGGAGGTCACGTTGAGCATATTTTGGAATTTGTTTTATTTTTTCTCTTCTATTTACTGTTTATGTTCAAAATTACACTTTTATTTTGTTATATACATACCTAAGGTGAGGTGTAAATTTTGTCATTCAAGTTCAATAAATTTGCTACTTTTTACTGTTTCCTTTACGATTTTATAGAAAATAATTTTTCGCCTGACTGCAATTTTTGTTTTTCTAAAGCCATTCTTGATAAAATTGTATTAATTTTTACTATGATCGCAAGGTTAAAGAGAAAATTTTAATTTTCTCGAAAACTTCAACAGTTAGGTATAGGAAGTGTTATACAAAAAAAGAAAGCAATTTGAAGGAGGAACCCAACCACGTAAAAAAATACAGTATGTTCCATTTAAAAAAAACGGAGTCATTCCCATTTGAAATTCGCATTAATTGACATGCCGTCATTGACACCCCGTAAAATAGAATAATGTAAAAAAGGTACTAATACGCAGTATGAACTAAGAATAGTATAATATTTGCTTATCCAGCTTGTTTTCATAGGTAAATAAAAATTATTAAACGGACCATTATACATCCTTAAATTTCCAGAAAATGTTAAATAACTTGGCACGTTCCATGCAAATCCAAAAAAACAAAATATCACTGTATAATACTCTTTTCATTTAATAAAACGGTGACAAAATATACAGGATAGTCCATGTAAAAAAAGTATTTCTTGTGCGTAACAGAAAATTTAAGCACCCTATAGATTTCACAATAATTTTAAATGATAGATCTTATCGACCCAAAAACTTCTGTAATAGTGTGGTATGAACCACACTATTACAGAAATGGCTCGTGCTATGATAAATTCAGCGGATTTACCTAAATATTTTTGGGGTGAAGCTGTTTTAACAGCAGTTTATACTATTAATCGCTTACCAACTAAGGCTTTGAAAACGGACAAAACTCCATATGAGCTATGGCATAATAGAAAACCGTTAGTGAAACACCTGAAGGTTTTTGGGTCAACTCAGCTAATGAATTTTGCTGTGGCGTATAGGTTACGATCAGGTGGTATGTTATATCTTCTTGTGCACAAAAATTTTAGTTTCATTCGAGAGGTACTCACCCCCATTATCGTAATACAGATTTGCGATTTTTAAATTAAAATGCGTTTCACATTTAGCCACAAAATTTTTGAAAACATGTAGCACGTCTGATTTATATGGTTAATACTTGGGACATTGGAAAAGATAATTAATTACACGTCTAGGTAATTAAAAAAAAATCAAAGATGACAGCAAATATCTGTAGGATTTAGGGGTGTTTTTTAAATTAATTAATTAAAGACGGCTACAATTAAAGCATATATTTAAAAAGAGCCTCTACTATTAACAGTAGCGTATGTTTACGATATTTTATTTGATGGTAAGACATTATAGTATGTTCGACCTTCAGTTTACATTAAAGTAAAATTTTAGACGCCTCATCAAAAAGACTCATATTCAGAGGTAGGATTTACCAAACGGATCTGACGTAAAATCAGGGTTAGCTTTACGTGGTTATGTGTCAGATTTGCATGCATATGTGACACGATATCTTACCTTGGATTTTTTTTAGCGAATTTCGTATTAAGTTGATAAAGTCAATTTATCATAAACACTCACTCAAAGAGAACTAGAGGTATGGGGGGATGTCCTTAACAGTAAATTACACACACAAGTATTTTCCACTGCCAGTTACAAGAATAAAAGTATATTATTAATATTGAAGGTCCCGTAAGGATAAAGGAATTCGTGAAAAACTTCCATGTATGGTCTCCAGATTTTCTTGAACAGTTGGATTCATAAATGCCTGTTGTGCGTGTGAAATAGCAACTGCGTCATTTGGATTTAACTGCTGTATTAGGGATTTCATATTTTCAAAATGAAAGTAATAGTACGATGCTGCCTCTAGCCAAGTTCCCCATCGTGTTATAATGAGCTGTGAATGTAATGAAGTATTAGATAGAATTTCATGAAATAACCGTACACGACTTGGTGCTTTAAGAAAAACTTTCTTTACACTAGATATCAAATTATCAACATTAGGGTAGCACCTCCTAATAGCTTCAGCAATCCTATGAAGCCCATGTGCTAAACATGTTACATGAAATATATTCTGATATGTCTGTGTCAAAATTCTTCCAGCAGCTTTTATATAATTCACTCCATTATTGGGACAAATCAGAGGAGATACAGCGCGTGATATGGCTACTACGTTATGGGGATATATTTAATACTTTACTTACTTGATATTCGGTACCAGATGATGCTGTTATTCTAGAACACTGATATTGTTGCAAGTACAGTACGACTAAGATAGTCGACCGACAGAAACCAAATTAATTTTAAAAATGGAATGCAACGGTCTCTATACTGACGTGCTGAAGACGATTGTTGGAAAATGCGCACTGTATGCTTGTTATGGCACTGCGTGGTGATATGAAATTTAATTATTGTTTTACGTTTATGAGCGAAGAAAATAATAATTATATGTTTTAATGAGCTGTACATGTTTTGCTAATTAAAATAATTGTATTATAAAAGGCAAAACTATATTTTGTCGCCGAGTCTTGTGAGTAATTGAAAACAAACACACGTAAATATTATATGATGCGTTATTTCCGTGAATTCTCATGAAAACTCCTGATTACATGTCGATAATACAAATTTATAGCTCTCAAAATTCGACAGATGGACCATAAATAGTAGAGCAGTTCAGAAACAGTTTTAAAACTTGAATAAACCAAATTAACTGTAATGCTACAGGGTGTACTAAAAAAATCACTGTATTACTTTTACAAAACTTGAAAGGTAAATCGCGTATTTACATTGATACCGAGCTGGATAGCGCAGTGGGCTACAGTGTTGAGTAATGAACGTAGCTGATTTTACTATCTGCTGACTCTTGGGTCAAATCCCTGACCCCGACCCTGACAAAGTCAGAGGAAGTGGTTGTGTGTCCACGTTTCTACAACAGTGTAACCTCCGCTCGTGCAGTGCTGGCTTTAGATTTCGGGGTTGTCTAATTTATGTGATGTGTTTTATATATGCTTAATAAATTCTACTGAAATTTGTGTATGTTTTACCTTTACAAATTTGTATAAGTAGCTTCATTATGTTATGTAAAATATACAGGTTGTCTCAAAAGTAACGCCCGTACTCGATTTAGTAAAAATAAATCGAAAGGTGAGAAAATGCAATTGGACTTTGCCAAAAACGTTGTCAAATAAGTAAAAACACTACAGTTGATTTGAAAAATTAGACAACGCCATTTATTAGAAAGTGACAAAATGAACACTTAATATGGAAATGGCTTAACACGTCACATTTACGTTCGATACAAACGTTTGCTTGAATTTGAGGAACTATTTCTTCACATTCATCAACTGGTTCAATATAAACAATATCTTCTTTAATACATCTTTAGAAGAATAAGTCAGGTGGGTTCCATCGGATGATCGAGGAGGCCATACAATTGGTCCACATCATCCAATTCAATCCAACCAGACAAATTGTTTAAATAATATCAAACTTAACCTTCTGATTACTGCAACATTCTCGGGTAATAGCAGTAAACACTAGTAAACAGTCTTTTACAAATACGGAAATAAGACGAGTAGGTCTAACATGTGGATCAATTACGTCGCGCGCCAATATCCATTTGGCTTGATGACGGTCTCGGATGCTAGGGCCAGGCAGGACTATTGCCTTTTTACCCTAGTCATCGCTGTAGACCTGGACCGGCCTCGTGCAGGGCGGGTTAGCTTACTTTACGAACGGCCCCACTCACAAATGTGAGCGATGCCGAAGATTTCGGCCAACCTCCCTGGGTCCTGGCTGATGAACCCTGCTGGCTAGGGCCTCTTCTGGCGCTCTTCTGTCTTCGTCTTCTTTCTTCGCCAGCTTGTCACCCCCGGGGGTAGTCATCGGTCTGTCAGGGACTGTGCGGATATTCTGTGACTTGGGATTGACTGCCAGTACACAAAGTGTCAATTGACACATTGTCATCTGGATCATCGGACAAGGTGAGGATGAACTGTGTAGTTTAGGAGGTGAAGGCCTAAGTGCTTTCTTAGCACTTTCGTCCTTCACGGAGCCAGGGGGACAACGGGGGCTGGTCGGTTTACTGACCGGCGCCCGCAAGGTTTGTGGGAAGGTGGTTGGTTGCGTCATGTCTTTTCCGTGGGTTGGTCCATCTGTAAGGAAAGGATTAGTAATACTTACCTGTTGTCCAGTAACTGCACCTTCGGCCTCTTGTGCCTCGGTGCGTCGGCCGGGTCATAGGAGGTGGCCTCCTGATCAGCGGGTTCCTGTGCTCCCTCAGCTAAGGTGTACAGTTTCTTCGCTCTATCCCGGATGATTTCGGTGACTGGTGTGTACTCCAGGTCCCTGAAGATGTCAGCGTTTCTAACGTACCATGGTGCGCCCACCGCTGTCCTGATGGCCACGTTTTCCACGGCTTGGATCTTCTTCAGATAGGTCTTCGCTTGGTATCCCCATGCTACGGAGGCGTAGGTCAGCTGTGGTCTGATGAGTGCTTTGACTAGCAGAAGCTTGTTCCTCAGACTGAGCCTGCTCTGGTTCCCTACCATTGGGTAGATGAGAGCTCTCGTCCGCTTGGCCTTTACCACGATGGCTTCGGTGTTCTGTCTCCATGTCAGGCCTTTGTCCATGATTACGCCAAGGTACTTGACGGAATCGTGCCATTGGATGTCTTCTCCGAACATGGAAACGTGTCCTGTGGGGGTTTCCTTGCGTCCTTTCCTGAAGAGAATCGTCTGGCTTTTCTCCGCGTTGACTGCGACTTTCCACTTGATGCACCATTCTTCCAGAAGAGAAGCTGCCTCTTGGAGTCTTCTGGTGGCTGTTCTCGCTCTCCAGGATCTGGCCGTGATGGCCGTGTCGTCCGCGTAGAGTGCCATGGCGGTGCCTTCGGCCCTTGGGAGATCAGAGGTGAAGACAGCGAACAGATGGGGGGACAGCACAGAGCCTTGGGGGGACTCCGGCTTCCATCGGTCGATACGTGGACACACAGTCCCTGATCTTCACGCGCATCTGTCTCCCGTGCAGGTATGATCTAACTAGTTTGACAAGTGCAATGGGATAACCCATACTCATCATTTTAGCTAGTAGACCATCGTGCCAGACCCTGTCGAAAGCCTTCGCAACATCCAGGAGTAGTGCCGCCGTGACCTGTCTTTGGTTGAAACCTTTGGTGACTTCTTCGGTGATTCTGAGCACTTGGAGTTCCGTACTATGTCCTGTCCTGTACGCGAACTGTTCATCCGGGATGATTTTGAGCTCTTCGGTTTCTTCTTCTATTCTTCTCAAGATGACGCGCTCGACTACCTTGCTCACAGCTGAGAGTAGGCTGATGGGCCTGTAAGAGGAGGGAAAGAGTAGTTCCTTACCTGGTTTCGGGATGACTATGACGTCAGCATTCTTCCACCTGTCCGGGAAGTATCTGAGCCTCAAGATCCCATTGGTGATGTTCACCAGGGCTGCCACCCCTTTCCTGGGTAGCTTCTTGAGGGCGATGTTTCCGATCTTGTCACATCCTGGAGCTTTCCTCGGCTTCAAGTTCCTTAGAATCTCCTTGACCTCCTCTGGAGTGGTCGGACGGATGTGATCATCGTCTGGCAGGCGGAGCATCCGACGCACTCTGCGTTCCACGTCCTCAACCCAGTCCTCGTCCTCATCATCGAGTTGGTTTTCCCTACACTGCAGTTCCAAGCTGTCCGCGAATGCTTCGGCTTTTTCCTGGCGAGTGTAGACAATCCCATTCTCTCCGTGGATTGGGGACATCGGTTTCGGCCTGTTCCGCAGAGCACGCTGGGTGTTCCAGATGCTCCTGTCTTGTGGGTCCAGCGATTCCAGGTGACGCTGCCATCCTTCTTGACGGTGTTCCTGGAGGGCAGCTTTGACTCTCCTGTTCAGCGTGTTATACGCGTGCCTGTCCTCAGGGAGTCTAGTCCTTTGGGCCCTTTTCTTCGTCCTTCGTCTATCCCGAATCAGCTGCCTGAGGTCCTCCGTGAGGTTTGCCATCGGCGCTGGTGCCCTTCTGGTCTCCGTCTCTGTGGTGCTTTCCTCCATCGCTTCCTGAATCTGGTTTTCCAGGGAGGTGATGGCCCTCTCCACATCTTCCTCGGATTCAATCCTGGGAATATGTGCAATGTTCCTTTGCAGCGCTGCACGAAACAATTCCCAGTCTGTCCTCCTTTTGACAAAGGTCCCAGTGTCCACATGATCCTTCTCTCCTAGGTCCAAGAAGATCGGGTTATGCTCGGTGGAACCTTCCGTCCTGGTAGAGATTTCCGCATTGAGGGTCATCTCCTTCATTATAGCGATGTCCAGCACGTCCGGTCGGTGGATCCCATTGTCGTGCGTCGGCTCGTCCGGTCCTAGTGCGTGCATGTTGCCAGCGTGTCGTCCGAGGAACCTCAGCAGATCTCGTCCTTGAGTGTTGGTGACTCTGCTGTTCCATTCCTGTGACTTGGCGTTCAGGTCCCCTATGGCAAGCACCTGAGTCCGGTCCTGGAATATTGCATCCAGGTCCGTGTCCAGGATCCGGCTTCGGGGCGGCTGATAACAGGATACCACTTGGATGTCGCCATTTCGTGCCGTTGACACTACTACGGCGGTGGCTTCTAGGTTTTCCATGTCCGGCAGCACGATTGGATGGTGGTCGATCGACTTCTTTACCAGCAGGGCTACTCCTCTCATCGGCCTTCGTCCAGCGTAGTCCTTCCTGTAGACATGGTAGCCAGGGAAGTTGGCTGGCTTCAGCGGCGTCATCTTCGTTTCCTGTAGTGCCAACACGTCTATGTCGTACCGGGCTAGGAGTTCCTCCACTTCAAGTTTTCTTCCTTGTAGCCCATTAACGTTCCATGAGGCGATCTGCAGGAAGTTCGGCTTCATCTGAAAAGACATTACAAATTAGTAAGTACTGGCATTTGTGCAAAAAATGCGCTCATTGCTGAGCACATTTGTTGCATCTGTTGGAGCACCGCGGTGAGGTTTTTTGGCCTCCACGGGTGCCCTTTGTTGTTTTGCAGGGCCGGCGTTCGGCCCTGCTTTACCCTGAGCTACCCTTGCGTAGCTCAGCCCGTTGGTGGCGGGTCTTTGTGCCTCTCTCGGTGGCTGCTGCGTCCTTGGAGCCTGCTTCTTTGGGGGGGCCCGCGGGCTTCTTAGGATACTTGGGGCATCCTTTGTAGCTGGCCGGGTGCGCTCCCTGACAGTTGGCACACCTCGCTGGGACGTCCTGCTTCTTTTGCAGTCCGCGGATCTATGAGCCTCACCGCACTTCACGCACTTGGCCTGTGCGGTGCACCTACCTTGTGCGTGGCCGAAGCGCTGGCATCGGTGACACTGGGTGACGCTCTGTTGCGCCCTTTGTCTCTCCGTGCGGACTACTAGGTAGCAGCACCTCGTGACTTCTAGGATCTTCTCCTGGTCCAGTGGTACTTGCACAAGTACCAGCGGAATCTCCAGCTTGGTCCTCCGCGATGTCATCCGCTGGACGGAGCTCGGAGAGAAACCTTGTTCCTCTAGATCCGATTTCACCTCTTCGCAGCTTACACCGCTCGGGATACCTCTTATCACTACTCTGAGGAGCCTCTCGTCTGGGAGCGCGTAGGTGTGGTACTCCCTCTTTTCTTGCGTGAACATCCTTGTTATCTTCCTGTAGTCCTCACTTGTTGTAGGCTCAATGGAGATACCTTCACCTACTACGCGGGCCTTCTTGAAGTTGACGCTCGCCTCCTTCAAACGTCTGCTTACGACTGTCCACGTTTCCTTTTTCCTAAGGATTACCGGTGGGATCTTGGGTGTCGCATTTTCTGCAGGGGCCGGTCCTGGACTCCGGTCCTGTTGTCGGCTTGCGCTCTCTTCTTGGCCAGTGGTGACCACGGGGGCCCGTGTCTCCTGTGTGCGGGCCTGCTTGGGCACCTCTTCATCGGAGTCCATTGCCTCCTTGCGTCTCTTTTTTGTCACATTTTTGGCCGGTCCAACTTGGGCCCCCTGAATGGCTTTCAGGAGCTCCTCATGCTGCCGATCCATCTTAGACTGCATTTGAGCCATCCTCTGGCCCATCTTTTCAATTTGCGCCCTCAGTGCCTTGTTCTCTGCAATGAGGCGCAGCTTCTCCGTATCCTCGATGTCCATCATGTCGCAGGGGGAGGAAGCCCTGGAGCTTCCACTCTGCGAGGTCTCGTCGTCTTCACGTCTCGGCATACCCTCCTCCTGGGTACGTTTACTTCTATCTGAAATAGAAATGCTGAAAATATAAGGTATGGTTAATAAACACAGTAGATAATAAGTGTCTCCAGGCGGGAGACTTTATTTATCTATTTATATTAGCGTCTTGAAAAAGACGACTAATATTTCTCCTCTTCTGAATTCTTTTCTCAAATTATATATTAGAGCCTTGAAAAAGGCAACTAATATTTCAGCTCGACCGCGCCAACCGTTGCTTAACTTTCGTTAGCTCCGACTGCGCCGACCGTTGCTTAACTTCGGATATCACTTCGGGTAGATCACAGTAGCACTATACTTCCGTATACACGTCTGCACTCGCTCACTGCTTGCACTCGAATGATCAATTACGTCGTTATTTAGTAACCCAGTCCCAATGTTTACAGACCACTACCTGATTGTTTTTCAACTGAATGAGGATTTTCATCAGACCTCTCGTAAAGATTGTTGACCATTTGTGATAATCTTTTGAACAAATGTAGCTTCATCGCTCTGGAAATACTTTTCGAGAAATCCGACATCTTGGTAAACACGCTGATTCAACCATGCAAAATTTACTCGAAATTTTCTGTAACCATCATGTAAAACTTTTTGTTTTCAAAATGTCCATTTTATCTGAGTGCCCTGTGGATAGCCACCCGATGCAAATTGGTCATCGTGAATTACTCACGAATATTTACACCGGGTTAATCTTGAAAGGCATTATGAATTCCTTCTTCTAGAGGAGTTGTCAGTGCCTCTTGACGTCACAGAAGATTTTTGTGTAGATTTAGTTCACCTACCTCAAGAAATCTTTATTCGATACGTTGATAACAAAGTTTGGATCAGGATGACGACGCACGTGCAGTAAAACGTTCTGCATATAAAACTTTAACGCAAGTAGCATTGTCACTATAGGCATCTAACATTTTCTATATGTCCGCGATTACTATGAAATATTTTCATTTTCAACAGAAATGAAATTAAATACTGACACAGCGTCTAAATAATAAACACCACAGAAATTTAACGACCACCAAAGTTCAAAGCCAAAGCTGTCTAGAAGGGGATTACTTTTAGAAGAACATGGACATATAACCGACCAACACCCGGCACTGACATTGCCAGTGCCGTTGGCGAGATTCGAACCCAGAGCCTCGGTAGAAAGGTTTTACAATTTCCATAGCGCGTTCTAGCCAACAACACCACCGAATTGATATATACACAACTTTGACACCAGTTTGGTAACTGTTAATTAAGTAGTTAGTGTCTTTAGCATACTATAAAATATATGTATTGTGCAAGGTCGTTATTATATTAGAAACATGTGTGTACAATTTTTGAAAAATCTCTTAATCGTTTCCTACTTAAGTGGTATCATACATTGTTATATACAGTGTGGGGCAATAGTGCGTCCGAATTCAATATATCGAGTTATATGATAGCTAGAAACTTGATTTAAAAACATAAGTAAAGTAGACAAAAAGTCTATAACCGGAAATTGTTTTCGAATATATAGGGTGAGCAAGACGATTCTACAGGGTCAAGTAACATTTTTTTAAATGAAATGCCATGTATATCAGAACATTTTTTGAAACCTCCTTTCACTCCTGTATTATTATTGACTTTCTCCCAACCATTTGGATGTATGATTTTTTTTGTTGAGAGTATAAGATTTACACGTGTATGTTAAAAATATCACTACAATCACAACTATCGATTTTAAGAAAGAATATGTTAAAACTAGTTATGAGACATCTGTGTGATGACACTCAGCCATTTTGACTTCTTAAAAGTATACAGGGTGGCCAAAAAGGACTTTTAAATTTACAACTTTTTGAACTGAATTTTCTCAATTTTTTCAAATGTATGTTTTGAGACGATGTGATGTAGGGTTGAAAAACAAATATTTTGTGTATGTACATTCCTATGGTTATTTGTGACCATTTTCATTTTATTGAACAATAACTGCAAAATTCAGCAGTAAAAATTAAACAAGGGTTTCTTCAAATAATTCAAGAGAAGGTATTATAATGAGCGTGTTACACGATACCCATAAAAACATCACACCAACAGCAATCCAAAATTTGAAGGAAAGGATAATAAATGCTTTTAGAAGTATCACTCCGGCAATTTTATGAACAGCAGAAATCTCATTCCAAAGACGCATAGAAATGTGTATCAATCAAACTGGGCAACATGTGGAGCACTTTTTATAATATCTTCTCTTGAATTACAAAAAAAAAAAATTACTTTTTACTTTTTATTGCTGAATTTTGCAATTATTGTTCAATAAATCGATAATGGTTATAGTACACTGAAAAACCGACAAAAACGTTTCAAAAAATTTTTTTAAGGTACAACCACATGGGACCTTCACAGAATAATAGATTAGGCCCTTGGCCATCTAAAATGGCCAATTACAACATTTTTTGGGAGGTCCAACTTTTTTTTATTATGAAAAATGTCACAAATCTGTCAAAATTAATTTTTCGTACTTTTTCACACATCCCTCACGATATCTCCGGAACCAATTGAGATAATCAAGTTTTTTTTTTTTTTGGTCGATAAAGGAAACGTGAGCGGAGGTGACTGAATTAATTTAGTCTTTATGGAAAACCTAGTTTTTTTTATAAAATTAGGTAATACTTTAACATTTACTTTTCTTGCAGTATTTTTTTCAGTAAGCGAAAAACTTTTTTGTTTTAAGGAATTTTGCCACAGTATATGCATACGGAATAAAATTAACACATCAAGGAAGTTTTTAAAAAAAAGCGCAATACTCTACGACTTGTACGTTTCAAGTTATTGTTATTTGAAATTAAGTTTCTGCGGGCAGGATATTTCCCCCGGTTCTACTGTGCTTTAATCAGTGTGCTATGCGTGTTGTGGGTGCATACTATTAAGTATTATTTTTGACATATCTTTAATATAAATTTTATTTTCATAAGCACTTTGGTTTTACTTATCATTATTTACATTGCACATTATTTAAAATCCATTATATTTATACATTAAAACCTAAAATTGAATTAAAAAAAATACGAATTAATTATTTATTTTAAAACATAAATTTAAAACTTGTTATAAAAATATTTTAAAAATCGTCAACGTCGGAATCTAAAAATATCTAGACAGTTCCTTGGTTGCAGCAGTTTGCATAATTGCACTCACTGCAGCATTTCAAACCTTGAGCAAAACAGGTACATCTGTTGTTACAGACCCTGTCGGAACATCTTATTGACAAACTTTGCCTTACAATATCGGGCACAGATTTTTGACTAGAAAAAGTTGCCTTCCAAACATTTTCTTCAAATGTCCAACCGTATCGAGTTGGATCTTCCATCTGCATGTATTGTATATGGCTATTGTACTAAATTTTTAATTGATACAGACACCTGGCTCCGTGGTCTAGAGGTAATGTACTTGCCTCAAAACTTCGGGGTCCCGGGTTCGATTCCCGGTCGAGGAACTGGGATTTTTCTGTGAGAGAGATTAATCGTAGTATACTCGGACATTGGGTGTGTGTCCATTGTCTCTAAATGTGTAGCCCTCTCCCACACAAGGTCATTCCAGACCTTCAGGGACAAAGAGGGTTGTAATTTCATCTGGTGTTATTATTATTATATTATTATACCTAAAAAGAGAATAATTACATGTAGGTGTTTTGTTTCTTTTTTTAATAGGTATGGGCGATCTAGAAAAATAATTATTACCTTTTTAAATGTTGTCTAAAAGCATGGTCAGTAGGAGGCAGCTCAGAAGCTGGCCGATTTGTACTTGTTGTTAAGTCCCATCGCAGTTCATTTAGGGATTTTATATCTTTGTTTTTATTCTTATATAAATAAAGCGTATATTTTACCCCCTTATTCCATCGCTTTATCCTCTGACAGAAAAGGAAGGTTTTCTAAATCTTTTAAATTATTTAAATTTTTATATAAAACATAGAATGCCGTTTTCTTCCCTATTTTATACATGGCATTAGCTGTATCACAACCAGTTAGGCAATGAATCGTTAATACTTTCTTGCAAATTTCCTCTCCTAAATTTGCCACAATATTGTTAATTGACAAAAAATGTATATTCTTACTATGTCCTAATTGTATAAATATATTCCTTTGGGACATATCTGGTGTTTCGCAGTAATAATGTAAAAGCAAAATCAGGACATCAGTATCAACAGATTTTACCAGAATTGTATTACCTGATTTTAATTCTGATAACATAAAATAAACATTCCATTGTTAAGCATTAAATAATATGTAAAAACTCAATAAAAATAATACTCATTCGCATTCACATTACACAAAGAAAAGTTTGTTTCTAACTGACAATATATGTATAATATAAGATTACTTGTATTCAATAGTCTACACTCTACACACTTGAGTGGCGCCGCAGTGAGGCGCATCTAGGATCGAAAAACTCGTAACTTTAAAAAATAAAATCTCGAAAACTATAAGTCGTAGAGAACTGACTTTTTTTTAAAAAAACTTCCTTGAAGTGTAAGCTTTATTTCATACGCATATGGTATGACAAAATTCCTTAAAATAAAAAAGTTTTTCGCTTACCGAAAAAAATGCAGCAAGGAAGGTAAACGTTCCAGTTTTACCTAGTTTTACAAAAAAATTAAATTTTCCATAAAAACGAAATTAAAGCAGTGACCTTCGCCCACATTTCCTTTATCAATTAAAAAAAAATACCTATAATTATCTCGATTGGTTCCGGAGATATCATGAGGGATGTGTGAAAAAGTAAGAAAAATTAATTTTGACAAATTTATGACATTCTTCGTAATAAAAAAAGTTTGACCTCCAAAAAAATGTTGTAATTGGCCATTACAGATGGCCAAGGACCTAGGCTATCATGCTGTGAAGGTCCCAAGTGGTTGTACCTTAAAAAATTTTTTTTCAAGAAGGAAGCTACTTTTTCCCCGTTTTACGGTGCACTATTACAAATAGCCATAGGGATGTACGTACACAAAGTAGAATCGTCTTGGCTCACCCTATATATTCAAAAACAATTTCCGGTTATAGACTTTTTTTGTCTACTTTACTTATGTTTTTAAATCAAGTTTCTAGCTATCATAGAACTCGACATATCGAAGTCGGACGCACTATTGCATCACCATGTATACCAGTTGATATTTCTGTCATATTTACATGTAACTTTAGAAAATTAAACCTTAATATATAAAATTTTGTACTTTGTGAATTATAGCGTATTTTAAAAAATGTTTAGTTTCCGCAAGGTACACAAATCTAGCAAGACAACGGAAATTAACGCAAGCATGTATTCAAAATAAATGATTACTACCTACTTTTTAGTTTCTACTGAAATATCGATAATAATACATTTTACACTACAAAACCCAGTTTCTTTTACTGAAATATAGATTTCATTGGGTAACATCGGTAACTTGGAAGTCAGTAAACAATCATTTTTTTAAAGAATTTCTTTCCCAAATACATCTCAATTTTAAAAATTACTGTAATTTATCGTCGTTATAAATGTAAAATTACAGTAATTAATTGCACTGCAATTTATGTAAGTTACAAATAGCAATTTTATCAATTACAACGCTAGTCATGCATTACCAATGACCACAGGCGAACAATTTTTTCGAAACTGTGCTAATGTTGTCTTGAGTGTAAAATATTCGGGTTTGTTAAAATTTAAATTTTGAATTTTTAGATAATTACGTTATTTTTCTCGCTAGTGATAAAAAATAAATATATTGAGAACTACTTAATTGTTCCTTTTGATATTTTCCGAATTATTTTTATTTTGTTTTTTTTTATTATTTGTTAGCCCTGAATTTTTTTAGACCATTTGCTGAGAATGGTTTTGTATGCACTTTCAGATCTCCAGTTGGATCATGTAGCACTATGCCACCTAACGTACTTTAGCCAACTATGCTGCCCTGCTATAAGCTTGTAACTTAGAACCGGTGTATTTTTTTCTTTTTCCTATATACAGACAACAGTGATCATGTTGTAAGGAACAAATGATGTTGAAAACGCTAGGAGTCACCGGTACCAATTTATAAGAAATTTTATATGAATAAGATCTAACATTTTCATTCCAACTACTTTCATGAACTGACACAAAATAAGTACCAAGGACTTATGATCAAAGCACCAAAGAACACCCTTGTTCAAGAGTTAGAGAATATCCCACAAAACAGTGAACTCAAATTCTTTTGAGATCACCTTTTATGCCATTTTGTCATTAAAGTCACGTGCTCCAAAACCGCCAATAAAAAAAAGCAAGGTTTGTTTTGGAGATTTCTCTAAAGCATATTTGGGATACAATAACCATTTAGCCGAGAATGATTCATAGCGTAAATACTTCATATTCGACTCATACACAGACATATCCCTAAAAGTTATTAGCGAATAAGTTTTGATAATCAACAGATTATTATAAATAATCGCGCTAATAAAACTTAAATAAATCTAAAAGGTATTTAAATTGTTATTTTTATGGTTTCTAGCAATAGCGGGGAAATATAGCCTGTAAAAAATCATGCCAGAACATGAAGACCAATGTTTATCTCTAAAGAACGAAATGCACCCTTTCTGAGTAACATGTCCTTTTTTTTAACTTCAAAGACCAATACATCCAAAAAACTTTGAAACTGTGAACTTTAGGGAGTTTTCTAAAAACCAGAATTGTTCCCTATAATGTGTAAATCAAAAAGGGATTAGTAAAAATGCACTGTTAACGAGTTTATCTATTTCGGTGTTGTTATAGGTAATTAAACAAATTAATTCTGGTTTCGTTAAGATCTTTATTAACATTATGAATCAATTTGTACTGCACTGGTTTTTTTTTCTAAAACAAGGAATAATATAAACTCAAACAGGATTAACTTATTTGAATATTAATTATAACCATTTATTTTTTATATAAATCACCATAGCAATACATACATACATGGATCACTTTCTTAAAGCTGAAAATAATTTGACTTATTATGAATTTTACGTCAAATTTTCTGACATTTGCACTCTTAATTTGTTTTACACATAAAAATAAAATAGAAACTTATTTTTGCCGACGATGAAATAGTTAATTACAATATAAGTGGGATAAAGACATTATTAACGCACGCATTGTGAATAATTTCTCCCCACGAGGCTGTTGTAGGTCTATCACCATACCCAAACGGGTATGATGATAGAATGCGAACTCAAAAAGAAGTATGTAATTTATTTAATACCAAATATCCAGAACAACCTATAACTCTATCGACAGTGGGTAAAATTGAAAAAAAAATGAGACTCGTACGGTGGATGATTTACCCAAAACAGGTCGCCCAGGTGTTGACGAGGATACACAATTAAATATTTTACTGGCTGTTGAAGAAAATTCAAAACGTCAATACATATAGTATTAAATCTAGAAAAATTGCATCATTTTAAGATTCAGCTTGTGCAAGAACTAAGTGAGAATGATCCAGATCGGAGGATACAATTTTGTGAAACAATAATGAATATGTGCAATGGTGATCTTCTTCTGACAAAAAAATATTATTTTCTACGATGAATGCACTATCAAATTAAATGGTGAAGTGAATCGTCAGAATTGTACATACTGGACAAGGAAAAACCCTCGATAGATGCGGGAGCAGCACACACAGTATCCACAAAAGGTAAATGTGTGGGCGGGAATTGTAAGAAATATACCCTATTTTTCGATGGAATTGTAAACGGACCGGCATATCTCCAATTTTTAATGGGCTACCTCATTCCAACGTTATTAAATTTATTCCCCAGTAGAATTAATTCTGGAAAAGTTGACTAAAGCCTGTGGTATCAAGAGGATGGTGAGCATCCCCATTAGGCAGCAGACGTTCGAAGGTATCTTGACCAAATATTTCTGAACAGGTGGATTAGTAGACATGGACCCAACGAATGGTCATCAAGGTCACCGGACCTCAATCCATTGGATTATTTTCTGTGGTGCCATCTAAAAAATCAATTTATAAAACCAAATCAAAAAACATTGTTGAATTAAAAGAGAGAATTAGAACAGAAATAAAAAACATTACTCAGGAAACTATAAACAAGGTTCGGCAACACTTTATTCATCGTTTAACGTACTGTCAGCTACAGCAAGGGGTACAGTTCGAACATTTACTATAAATTGTTTTTATTATTAACTAACCGTTAGTTCTAGTGATTATTATTTGTTCAAACAAAACATGAAAAATTAGTAAATTCTTATATTCAAAATGGCCGTATCTTTCAACTATTAGATCCTAAGTATGATGACATTTTTGAAATAAGCTGTTGATTCAGAATCCAAAAATGGATATATAATATTTAAAAAAATATCGATGACGTCATAACGGAAACAGTGAAGATGTCATAACCAATAAGAATAAAGTATAAGGTGCGCAATTGAAATTAAAAATCCACGTGTACGAGGATTTTTTCTAAATATCTTTAGTTTAAGAAATAATGAATTTATTCCATACTTTACGGACACACTGTATAACTGTTCAAATAGTGTTATTAATATTTATACAAAATAAATAATTATTTCTTCTTGCATTTAAGAGTTGTCTCCATTTCATTACCACACTAGTACGGTAATATTTTTATTACCACACTCATTGGAATAAGACTATTACATATCTAAGATGAGTGCGATATGGTATAACTTATCCCACGATGATAGATAAAATATTGACACTACACGTTTGATTAGAGCTTTACGAAACTCGTTTGATTGCCGCAGAAATCGACTCATTGGCCTCGTTTTGGCAACCAAACTCCTTTCGTAAAAAATGCCATATTCAATTTTGTATAGTTAATAACAACTATAAACGTCGCGCCCGCGTCGTTTAGTAAAAGTATGTCGATTGGATATCCGCCGTTTTAAAAATGGCAAATCCTGAGCCTATGCTCATGCTGTCAACCTATTGTTACCTAACTGGAAATTGAAAATTGTATCTACATAACCCAAGTAGTTAATTTTCTGGACATTAAAGTGAATACAGTATGGTATGTATGATTCTGTATTACAGAACCATACTCAGCAACTGAACAATACATTACATTAATTTAAATTTAATAACATATTGTATTATTACGTGTAAAATATATACTTAGACAAACACTAATTTCGTTTCAAATAACTTAGTCAAATCAATTTCAAATTCAAAACTATTTTATTAACAATTAAAGGAAACAATGCATATGCCTTCGCCAGACACCCAGTCCGTTACCGATCTAGCATCCACGCACAAGATTACGACGAGCGGGCGGAGCGGGGCCGGTCCGGGCTTAAAACTAAAACATTAACAACAAATATAACGCCTAAAAAAATCTTTAAATTATATAATAACGCTGAAAACGAGAAATCAAAGACGCATGCAAAAGCATGCGCCGTTAATGTTATGATAAAGCTATTCGTTACCTCTTCTCTAATTTATCCTATACTTAAATGTTATTATTAGGTAATTTTATCTTTCCTATATTTACAACTATATATCAAGTAGAAACACTTGCGTCGCATTATGTATAAACTTATTCATATACCTATAATTAGTACACATAATTTCTGCAAAAGTGTTTTTACTTGCAGTTGTGAATTTATTATAATTAATTCATAATTAATTCAGTAATTAAAATAACATTGAAAACGAAATGTTACAGTACATTTTACTTTCCTTATATTAAACATGCGTGACAAACTTTCTTATGTCAGTAAAACTCTGATAATAAATACAACAATTATCTAATCAGTATCACATGTAATGATATTGTAACAATACGACCAAGTCCAAAAAGACGCCAGGAGATAAGCTCAGCAGGGCTTGTGTAAGTACTGTCACCCCTAACCTTAATTTTGTGTCCTCTTTGTCATATGGTAGGTGCTCACATCGCAGATAAACGGATCCCACAGTTTTATATCTCTTTTGAAAGATGCTGAAGTAAGTGTTTATCCATTATAACCCACTGACTAAGTCTTGCCAGATTATGAACCAGAGAGGTTTGGGTGGAAGCACCATAGTCGTTTTCATCACCGAGCCGACAAATAACTATTTTGTGTTTAACTGTGACGTCACTATATAGACAACCAATATTACCTAAATTCAAACCACAATTTCATTAATTTATTTATTTGTAAAATGAACTTTATGTACAGGGTGAACCCGCGAGAACTCCCACCCTTCTTTTCTTCATTATTTTTAGAGTTAGAATAACGTTTCAAAAAACAGATTGTAGAAAATTTCATGAAATTTTTTTATGATGACCTCTGTGAATATACATGGGGTTGCATAAAATTGTGATCGAACTTATATTTTTTAAATAGAACACCCAATATTTTTAGTTTTTTGAAATCTACGTTTTATTATGATTCCAGTGATATATACATATTATATATTTGCATCATTTGTTTGGATGATACAAGTTGTTAAAATATCGAATTAAAATGTAGTAGAAACTATAAAATGTCATATTTCTAGAATCCTATAGAAAAATAAATAAGCATCTAAATAATTAAATATCTGACAGTCAATTAACTTTTCATTTTCTGTTGTAATAACTTGTATGTGAAATATTTCTATTAAATAAAATCATGTATTATTCTGAAAATGAACGCAGGAATATACTGGAAGCATATTTTAACAGCTTGTATCTTCCAAACGATTAATGCAAATACATAACATAACACTAGAATCGTAATAAACGTAAATTTAAGAAAAACTGAAAATATATAGGGTGTTTAATTTAAAAAAATATAAGTTAAGTTGGTCACACTTTTATGAAACACTACGTATATTCAATGATGTCATCGCAAAAAAATTCATAAAATTCCCTACAATCAGTATTTTGGAACATCTTTCTAACTCCAAAAATAACGGAGAATTCTCGCGGGTTCACCCTGTACAATGACATTTAAGATGATATTTAACAAGTTGTAAACATGCTATGTTGAAGCTCAGCTTGAAAACGGTTATTTTGCAAATGCTTGCCAAATCACGTTGCTTCTTTCACCGAAGGATTTCTGATGCCCCACCACATCGATTAACATTGAATGTTCATATTTAGAATACATTAGTAGTGATAGTCATGTCATGTCATCATAACATAAACTGAGTTACAGAAAAAATGTGAAACACAGTTAACATGAGGTGAGTAAACAGATTGATTTTTTAATATGATGTAAAGTAGGAAAGAAAAAATAAATCGGAGGTTAAGAGATCAATTGAATACTTTTCAGTAACTTATTGGTCCACCATGCGCTATCTACTCTTCTAGGCATACCGAATGAGATGGTCTATTTATTATAAAGGTAACTTATCCCAGGCTATCTGACACTCACATAGTAGCTCCAGTCATGTGTTTGGGAATGAAGATAAATTATACAATCTCTGAGCATTCACAGTTCATAAGTGTTCTCTCGATGCTACATGAAGATTATTGGCTGGCCACGAAACAAGATCCACATGTGCAATTCTCAAGGATACCGTAGTGATGGCTTCTGTATATAGTCGCACATCATCTTGTTGGAAAATGAATTTTCCGTCCATTCCATTATTGGAATTACGATTAGCTCTATTATTTCGCTATTATATCATCGCGCATTTAAATTGCCTCAATAAATACTAGAGATGGCCACCTCCATATCAGATTGCACCGCATACCATGTGTCCTATGGTTTGTGCTGTATAGAGCTCTAGAACAAACTCTGAATGCCTCGTCTTCTTGCTCTTCTCCTACCATTTACCACCCACAAACAAAAGCAGAATTCGTCACTGATGACAATAATATTCCATTCTGCATATATTATCATTGTGCATTACGCCACTACAAGTGTCTTGTGGTTATTTGTAATAATAACATAATAAGACTAAAATATTTATTTCCAATAGGTAAAAGTACCCAATTACAGGAAAACATACAAACACATAAAGCAATAAAAACTACAATAGTACAAAAGTAAAAAAAAGAAGAAATTAAATAAATACAAAAATCAAAAGATATTATTATAACAACACATGTGTATGGTACACTTATATTAGGAATTATTTCTAAGATGTATTATACATTTTAAACTATCACAATTAATGTCACATAGGCTAGAAATAGAATTAAATAAATTACATAACATATATTTTACAGTGTGGAAACCACTTATGGATAAAAATTCATAATTTGATGAGTAATAATAATTGCATCAAACACCTGAGTATATAGGCTCTAGTCATCTTTTCGGATCTTCTTTGTTCAAAACGCCAATTCATCCCCCCACGCACTTCCAAATTATGACGTCATCGTACTATTTTTTGTGGTAACCCCTTTTTTATGACTAATGAATAATACTGCGTTTTCTGAATTCGACAATATCATATAAGTTGCGTCTGAAGTGAATAGCTTCCAAGATACATGGTGTTGAAGTTAAAACTATTATTATTTTATTATTTAATTCAAAGTTTCCCAAAGAGATGGATTGGATGGAGAAGTTCAATCGACTGACCAGCTGGATCACCAGACCTAACACCATTGGATTTTTACTATGGGGCTATGTAAAATCCAAAGTATATTATTATGTAACGAAGTCGAATAATCTTGAAGATTTGGAAGATAAAATAAAAACTGAATATTTCACCAGAGACTCTAAACTCTAACCGCAATAGTAATAATATTTCAAGCAAATTAATATTAATTAGTGAAGAAATCTGAAGTATTGTTATTAACTAGTGTTCTCCTATTCAAACAATAGATATCATCTAACAGGGCTATCAACTCTAGCTGCATGATCATCACGATTAGCTGTTTGTGTGTCATGACTATGTAGTGGTTATTTAGTGGTTATGTAGTGATTATATAGTGGTTATGTAGTAGTGGTGGTTATGTAGTGGTTATGTTATGGCTATGTTTATTAAAAACAGTAGGATTATACCATTATTTCTATCACTGAACAAGTGCATAATGGATAAAAACAGCGGAGATAATCTTCAGTATAATTTGAGGTATCTTCTTTCCCAATAAATTTGATAGACCTTCTGTTAACCAATAATTTTTCATTCCTAGCTTTAATACAGTATTCTTTATTGAGACAGAAATCCTTCTGATGACATAGCTAGATCCATTAAGTTCTATACCATAATTATTACGCTCCATGTTACAGAGGAGAGACATGATACCTGTTCAGGGGATAGAATGATAGTAATAATGATATAATCCTACTGCTTTTAATAAACATTACCATAGCATAACCACTACATAACCATTACATAACCACTATATAACCACTACATAGCCATAATACGCAAACAGCTAATCGTGATAATCATGCAACCAGAGCTGATAGGAGAACACTACCTAATAACAACACTTCAGATTTCTTTACTAATTAATATTAATTTCTCTGAAATATTATTACTATTGCGGTTAGAGGAAAATAAAACACATTATTAAATAATTTCATGTATTAAATAAAAAATATATTATAATACTTTTAATATATAGATATATATTAAAATATTTAAAAGTGCCTGTTGTATCCAAAATTAAAGACTTCGATACTCTAGAGATAAACTGACTCTTTCTGTTTTTATTGTTTCATGGGAAAGAATTTAATAGATAAACGGAGGAAATTAATTAATCTAGTTTTTTTTATTAAGCTTACCACGTTGTTGGAGATTGGCTGGGTGTCTCAGAGGCCTCTGACTGTCCACTCTCCTGTTTTCCACTGGTAGGTGACATGCACTGACTTTAATGCTGAGGGCAGGTAAAAATAGGTTTTAAACGTTCACAAAATACAAACATTTCTGTTAAGCTAACACTTGCAACGTTCTGTTTACTCGCGCCATTTTTTCGTTCTCACTCTTTCTTCTACGCCGACGCCGTGGGTGTGCTTAATCAACTAGACTCACTGAATATGTATAGAAAACTAGCAAAACGGACTAGAAGTATAGTGGGTGCTCTAATTAATAGGTAACGATGGCGTAAGCAAATGGTTACTTACAAAAAAAAACATCGTGAGATTAAATTAATCCCAAACATTCCCCTCACCTAAAATATCAAATATTTTATCAATTTACTAGAACTACACTAACCTAAATAAACTGTCATTCGACAGATAGTGCACACAGTTTTACTACTAGTCGCCTGTACTTGTCCACACGCTCACCACCCGTACTACACCATCCGCTCCGGGATGAGTTTCAGTTACGTGGACTAAATGTCATTGTAAAGGCGGAAAGTTATCCGACTTTATTACTACTAAACATCCAGCAGAAATGGAATCATCTTTATCAAACCTTTTCCTTTGTTGTAAAGTATGAAGATATTCGTATTGCCATATTATCCAAAAGCTTTGCTGCATTTTTTTAATTAGTTGCCAACAAATAAGACGTGACAAAGAGATTTTTAATGTTATGAATGAAACACAAAACGTAAGCTACTACCTGTTTTAGAGTTTCTAAGCTACCATGTTTTTCTAAAAGCTGGCTAAGAATATGTAACTCCACTACAGTAGTAGTTAGAGTAACTTTTCGTTCCTTCATGAATGCTTCAGAAACCATCTCATGATTGATATCCGAACGTAACTCGGATGCAGAACAATGAAGAAAAGAGGGTGCTCCTCACCATAGGGCATGGTTCACTAACTCAGAGGGTAATAAACCCCTGGAAGTGCAATTGGCAGGATTCCCGGTTGAAGCGATATGGTACCAGTCCGACGGAGAAAGTTTTGCGTGGATATGCGCAACCCGATTACTAACAAAAGTCTGCCACCTATGTGGAGAGGATTTTATCCAAGAAATTACTACCATAGAATCCGACCAAGCGTAGACTCCATCAAACTGAACTTTGTCACGATACGATGAAATACCAACCGATAATAGATCGGTAAATAATATGGCTACGCACAGCTCAAGTGTGGGGATAGTAATCCGTTTAAGTGGAGCGATGCGAAACTTGGCACAACGATACAGATACGTTACCGTCCGAGTCAAAAGCACGAATATAGATGCAAGCTGCGTAGCCTTTAAGGCTAGCATCGAAAAACCCGTGAATTTCACATCGTACATAAAATACAGTATATTGGTAATTTACATTACTAAAGTCCCTAGCGTGGTGGGGAGAAAATATATAACATAATCAAACAGTATCTTGCATAACGTGGATTCATTCGGACGTAAGGTACTAAAAATGTGCAGTTAAAATGTACAATGTACTAAACCGACGGAAGCTACAGTAAATTATTGGAATCGAGATATTGCCAATTTACAATTTGATGGTAGATAATTTTATTGCAATAGATGTAACAAAGCAATTTCGTGGTCATGCAACACAAATATTAATAGACATATTTCCTCAGAAAACCATAAACGTGGCTTTACTTACCGTGACGTGCAACGTAATTTTAACTTAGATTTAGTGGAATTTATGATAGGATGTAACATACCGTGGTCGAAACTAGACAATCCACTTTCTAGACAATTTTTGGAAAAATATATTAGTGGCAAATATAGCAATGTTAACGTGCCTTCGGAGTCTACACCAAGAAAAAATATTTATCAGGTGAAAATATTAGACAGAAAATTTCTTCTGAGCTAAATGAGAAGTACATCTGACTTAGCGTGGAGAAAACCACTAACGTTTGCGAGTTTAAGGTAGCGAATGTTTTAGTGGGTGCATTGGACGAAAATTGTTTAATAAGGGTGCACTTGATTGCGTCTAAAGTTTTAGAAGCTACAAATTCTCACCCTATAGCGGATGTAGTGAATTCAGGTCTACAAGAGTTCTGGGGTGACAAATATGCAGAAAATAAGGACAAGTTCTTATTATTTCTTAATGTTTACAATTTACAATTTGGAGTTCAGCAGTGGAAAGTTTAGCTGATTTCCGGCAGTTATCTCAGCATAAGGTACCAGGTTGTACCTTCTCCCTTTCTTGATCATTTCGTTGAGTGACCGAATACCGACACCAAATTAGTAAGTGAAATTATTCCTTACGATCGATCATTTCTTTATAAACTTTTTTGTATTCATTTCATATACATTCAATTTCTTCCTTTTTTTTCCGTATTTCAATCTTTCGTTAGTTTACTTACATATGTTGGTGGACACTGGGTTGTAAGTTGACACAGTGTTTCTTTCCTTTCTTTTCTCAAACGATCCACATATGTTTAGTATTACTAACAGCACTTTGTGTTCAATATACTGTCAGTATTTATTGAACGATCTTCTAATAATTAGTTTTTGAATCAATATTTAGTCTATTAGAATCCCTCACGCAGTTTTTTATTTTTATTAACTGAAGCCGAACTTTCCTACATAATGAACAACTAAATACTGATGTCATAGTGTCAGTCCATCCTTCCTAAACTAACGAATAACGAATATTCTCGTATTCTCCCACACGATCAATATTACTAACAATATTCAAAATACTGTCAGTAATATTGACTATATGAGGGCTTCTTTACTCTTTCTTTTTATCTTCCTCTCCAATATTTCGTTATCTTGCTACTGATATCCAGATCCTACACGGTCAATAATATTGATGGATATATTGATGCTCTTTCAATATTATTGACGTTAGTATTGTTCTTTTTCTCTTCAGCACATACAAAATCAATAATGGATAACAGGAGAGAAGGATGCGTTGCTATAATTTTAGCTTTAATTAATTTCTAGGAATTTATCAAAGGCAGCATTTCACTTATAATTATTGGTATATATTTTATTAGCTGTATTCCATAATTCCCGTAACATTTCATACATGTTGATAATGTTTCTAATTGATCGCGAATTGGCAGCGTTAATTTCAAATTATTTTCTTCCGTCTCTAACTCCATTACCAAATAAACGGGAATTGAATACTGATGGCATTATTGATAGCGTAGAGTACACATTCACTATAGTCTGTTCACATAAGCGTTGCAGTGTTAGCCAGGATAGGGAACAAAATGCGCGCAGATGATTGGTGCAGACGGTAGGCAGATATACACAAGTGCAAAGTTCCGATAGCGGTTAATTCAATTTTCATTATTTATTTTATTTTATAGGCATCGGACGTTTGTATGTTATATAATTTTACTTTTACAATAATCTAACTTATGTGTTGTGTAATGTTTATATTATTTACCTTTATTGATATTGCTTATTGGCTGATTTTATAATAATAATCGGTAAGGTACCTATTTGATGTTTTAATGATTTACTGTTTTTTAAATTATTTTTTATCATACGAGGTGACTCAGTTTTAATAGCGAAAATTTTGGCAGTCGATAGATCTCAACGAAATGAGAATTTTTGTTGTATATATAAACTTATTTCATCTTAACTTAGCACATAAAAAATTCTAGCACAAGAGTGCGGTATTATATAAATACATTTGTGCATTTATGCACCGCGCGCCTAAGAGAACTACACAAGACTGACGGTCGACAAAGGGTCGCTCGGCGAGCCACAGTTTTTTTTATGTGCTCTAAAGGAGGTAGAATTTAAAATTATATTTCTTATGGGTGCACAAAATAAAAAGTAACGGAAATTTTCAAGATTTCGATTTAGCTATAAGAGAGCCAAACTCTTATAGCTAAATCGAAATTTTTTATTAAATTAGAATGTTCTTATTTCGGAGTAACCAGTCATATTAGTTTTTTATTCAAAACTTTAAAGAAAATATGTCAATTTTATTTTTATTATTTTGTTTCTTTTCACTGCTAACCAATAAAAGGCATTTCTTGTTATTGTAAATAAATTTACGTATATACACTCTGTTGAAATATTTTTCCACTGATTTAATAACCCTAAAAAGGCATTTATCTTAATTCTAATGCCTTGAAATATTATTTACGCCTGGTAATAAATAAGTTACCCACAATAATATACTTATTACGCCTAGAAATAGGCAATTTACAATACACTCGCTACTTTGCCCATTGTAAATCGGGCGCACGAAGCCCAACCCACCACTGCAAAGTTTAAGTGAACAGACTTTAATACTGATAATATTCTCCTCCCTACCAATATTGATGCGGGCGGATCAAGAAATCCAGATTTGTTTCAATATTAACAGTACTCACTGTACACGGTAAATAAAAATGTTGATGTCAGTAATAATGACAATATTATTGACCGTCTGGGCCTGGAATAGTGGATGCTAGCTAGCAAAGTAATATTCCGTTCCTTTCTTTTTCTCTTTTTGTTTCTCTTTCTCTTTTCGGGTTATTGTTAGCTTACTACTGTTAGCAAACGCAAACGGTACTTAGTTGAGGTTAATTTTCTCTCTTCTCTAATAATTGTTAACGCATTTTTTTTGATAATCTAGCAGCTTAGGAAGTTTGACACGTTAGTTGCTGATCACCCTGTATAGTGATTGTAATGGAGAAAACAATAGAAGAAAAGAAACTCGGAAATATTGTCAAAGAATTTTTATTGGTCTAAAAATTCGTATTATTTTTGACATTTTTAAAATTACTCTTTAATGAAACATAGGTATTTTCGAAATTGATTGTAAAATTTACTATAGTTTTAATTCTGGATAAACCAACTATATCAGTCTAACAAAACAGGTGGTTAACGGAATAAGAAATTTAACTGTTGGCATAAATTAGGCCGGTTTTCCCGTTACAATTTTATATATTCCGATAAATAACTGAGCCGTACACCGTGAACTATAAAAAACAACAAACCCTAAATAAAAGCTTTCACGCCACTTTTATTATGCATTGCAGAATATATTAAAGTAAATTAATTTGTGAGACTGTATTTAGACGTTTACGCTGAGCGAACTTGAGATAAATATAATAAAATATTTTGCTGTGGTTCTGTTTTTGCAGATTACGTAACATTCACGAATTCATTAGTTGTCTAGACGAAAACGCATGTCGGTTATTTGAATTTTTATGGATTCACCGATATGCAAAAACAACTGAAGTATATTCATCTCCTTTAGATAAACATATTCGGATATACCATCAGGATAAATTATAATAATAATAATAATAATAAGTTTATTCATCAAGAATTATAGAACTTAATTACACAAAGATTGTTAAAGAAATAAATGAAAAATGAATAAACCAACTGAACTCACAAAGATCTCATTGAAATCTTCTTTGTGAGTGTGGAGTTTAACTTAACTAAATGTGCATTATGTATTATATAAATATTAACTTTAATTTAATTTCTATAACATAAAATAACGTAATACAGAACATAAAACAATGTAAGTAATACAAAACAAAACAAAACATTTCGGTATAGAGAGAGGTAAGGAGAGAGTTTTTAAATTGATTACTTATTGATAATTTTGAACTTGGCTAATTAGGTTATTACAATAAGTATAGAGATTATTCACTATATTACAGAGAACGCGACATAGAGATTTAAGCCCATATCAAATTATTAGTGGTTAATAGCCATTCTTTGACTTTTCCTTTGAAAAGATTTACGTTATTAACTATCTTAATCTGTGACGGTATTTGTTCATAAAATTTCTTAGCAAGATATAAATAGCTACTTTGTCTAATTGTTTTATTACATTTTACAACAGCCGTTTTATTTCTAGTATCATAGTTATGTTGCAAATGTTTGATCATATCTTTACTTTTAAAGGTTTCTACTACTACACTAGAGAAGAACAGCTGTCGCAGATTTAAGACATTTGCTTCGTCAAACAGGTTACGAGTAGGGTATGTTATTGGTTTACTATATATTAGTTTTAGGAACCACTTTTGTAGTATATTTAAATTATTAAGAAAGTTGTTATTTACTCCTCCCCACCCAATGATTCCGTAATTGAGATGGGATTGAACAAGTGAGTGATATAATGTTTTTAGATAATGTGTACTTAGAACATTTTTCATGAATTTAAAAATTGGTAGTAATGGTCTAGGCTTACGAATAATTTTATTTACATGTTCATCCCATTTAAGATGTGTGTCTATATGCACTTCAAGGCATTTGAATATAGTAGTTTCATTGATATAAACTGTTTTATTTTCAGTTTTTATAATTAATGGCCCGAGGTCGGGAGGGCGGTTTGCATATGAAACAAAGGGCATGTACTTGGTCTTATCTATATTCATTATAAGAAGGTTAGTATCAAACCAATCTTTAATAATGACAAAGTCTCTTTCTGTCACGTTTTTGACTTCTTCCCACGTATCTGCTTTATATATTATGGCCCTATCGTCGGCAAAACTGAGGATATCTCCCTTACACGGCATATTAAGGACATCATTTACATATATACTAAAAAAGCAAGGGACCGATTACTGTGCCTTGAGGGATACCAAATTGGATATTTTGTGCAGAACTTAATGTGGAGCAAACTTGACCATTTGCTTTCGATCTGAAAGACAATACTGCATTAATTTACATGGTAAGCCTCTGACATTTTCTTTAATAATATTTCATGGTTTACAGAGTCAAACTCTTTTGCCAAGTTTACAAATATACACATACTGCATTGGTGTTCGTCTAACATTTCATATATTTTCGAAGTGAGGTAAGTCTTGAGTTGGTATTTTCCCTCTAAATCCAAATTGTTTTATTGACAATATATTATATATATGTTTTTTAGATGTTTAGTATTTCTAACTTTTAATACTTTTTCAAAAACTTTGGAAATTGTGCTTGTCAGTGTAATTGGATGGTAATTGGAAACGTCTAAAGGGAAGCCCGTCTTAAATAACGGTTTGATTATACCTATTTTAAACCTTTCAGGTACCACCCCATTTTCTATAATTTTATTTATTAGATGACAGATTAACCTAGACGTAATTTCCACGGTATTTTTTAAATTTTCAGAGGTAATTTCATCTAACTCCGGTGTTTTCTTGTTGTTTAATGATTTTATAATAGTTCTTACTTCATTTTCAGTGATACCACTTATGAAAATTGAATCTGGAATGTTAGTTTCATTATTTGTGTGTGGATTGGTCATATTTTTAGGTATTTTATCGGCTAAATCTTTGCCAATAATAATATAGAAATCATTAAAAGTATCTGCTATTTAATTTTCTCTTACTATAATATCTCCATTTAACTTTATTAATGTTTCAATTTTATTCTGACTTGATTTTATGTTGTTTGAGATTATCTTAAAAAATTGCCAAGGGTTTTTGGGACTGTTTTTATTTCTAGTAATTTCTGCTTTAGAATAATTGACTTTTGCTTTTTATATTAGTAATGATGATTTATTTTTATAATCATTATATTCTTGTTTTTTTAGTGTCATTTGGATTATTTTTAACATATTCATATAACTTGTTTTTTTTTTGTTTACAGATCTTAGCAGACCTTTCGTTATCCATGGTTTAAGTTTACGTTCTCTACTTTTGAAACATTTTGAAACTGTGTACTTTTTAAAATAAAATTTTAATTTACTGATTATCATATCAGCCATTTCATTTACATTGTCACTATTATAAAATAGCTGTCAATTTTCTTTATTTAGTTCTACATTTACTTTATTGTAGTCAATAAATTTCTTTTCATAAATGTTATTGTTTAACTTGTTCTCAAGATTTATATGCAAAATAGTAGGAAAGTGGTCAGTTATTGGTAATTTTAGTATAGCAGGTGTGAAAGTTTCTTGTAAATTAAACGGATTAACAAAGATATGATCAATATATGAGTCAGCATTTTCGGTTTCACGTGTAATTTTGTTTATATACGATGAAAATTCAATTCCATTTGGGTATTCGTGTGCAAATCTATTTTTAGAGAGAATATTTATATTAATATCTCCTGCAATGATATGTGCAAATTTCTTGTCATTCGGCTTAAAATTTATTTCATTTGTCACTGGGGGTCTATAGACAGGAGAGGTTATTAGTTTTTTTTCCCTTCACAATAAAAAACTTATATTTAAAAAGGTGTGTGCATCATATTTGAATATTTTATAAGATATCGTAAAATATTCTTTAGTAAAAACTACTACTCCATCATTTTAGTTGATTTTTCCCTCATTATAAAATATTTTATATTCTAGAATATTACATAAGTTTAGATTCTCAACTTGTCGCATTTCCGTAAGGACTATTATATCAAAATTACCATTAAAATTCTCTAAATATACAAGTAATTCAGTCCCGACATAATACTACTAGCGGATTAAATCAAGAAAATATTTCAAAATTTCTACACCTATTAATTGATAAATAGTCCGCTAACAGCCAATATTACACAAATTAAGGTGTATAACGCACCATTTCGGAATAAATACAAATTACTTGTCAGTTGTTACCGATATTTTGGCAACCACTTTAGTACACGTCCATCATATATGTATGTGCAAAATTCAAAATGTACACTTCCTTCTCATCTCTTCGTTTTGTTGCTTTTTCCAATTTAATCATCTTCATTCAAAACATTTCAGAAAAACCAAAAGGATTTTGTACAAGAATATTTCGATTAAAATTAGAAATTATACGCCGATATATAGCCATTTCATTCTATTGATGTGAGTTTTTTTAATAATTTTCGCCTGCTAGCTTTAGAGTAATATTTAAAACGCGTCATGTGCTACAATTAATTTAAGTGCAAAAAGTATTGTTACGTATTTGCTATCCCCACAAACACCTACACTCGTAGATTCGTTGATTGAAAGTCCAGGTAACACTTACTCACTACTTTATTTACTAATTAACAATTAATAACAATAGATTAATAATTAATGTCTTAACTATAAGCACAACTGAACACTTATAAGTCTCTTTCTTATTTCTTCTTTACTCGTTCACGTTCGACTTAAGATTAAATCTCGGCCCACCGTGCGTCTTATTTATACATCCATTCACCCAGTCTAGAGCACTCCAGAATATTCCGGCCGTTCCCATACAATTCCAATTTATTTCCAATTTAATAACTTTATTTTCTTATTATTACATCAGCTATTTACATGGTATAGTATTTGATCTATGTTATGTAAATATATTATTTAGCAATAACAATAAATACATGAGAATTGTGTACACTGTTTTCTTGCTGGGGCCATGATCCGCTGGCCCCAT